>LPNX011218488.1:594233-623902 GCA_001517045.1 Pseudotsuga menziesii
TGGGGTAGTTGAGGTAGTGAACCCTTTTTGGGTGTTAACAGATTGCCCCCTGATGTGCGAGGGCAGGAGCTTATCGTATGGCCCATGGACATCATAAGTCATATTTGTTTTTCCTGGGGTGTGGAGAAGAGAAGGAACCAATTGAAGCCCAGAACATAGATCTTGAACCAACTGCAAGGACTGAAAAGTACATAACCTCAATAATGGATGAGGAATCATCTGATCATCTGGACCAGGCGGGCATACCCATGCTCGTATAAATATACATAAAAATAACTGTGAGGCCCAAAAAGGGGGACCTGTAGGATACATAGAAATCCACTGTGTATATCATAAGGGTCCAAAAGGGACACAAATATGGAACATACTACTGGGCTGACCATGTCTGAGCTGAACAACTGATATACTGGAATGACAACAGTGCTACTGAATGTGGTTCCAAAGGAACTAATGAGCTGCTGGATCAAAGTGACAATGGTCATACTTGCAATGGTATACTGATCTGGAACTGAACTGGGTACTTAAGGAGGCATGGAACTAGATGGCTTCTGAATACAATCGCCAACGCAGCCCGGACATCCACGGGAACATATAACTGCCCGTTCCAAAGTGACTCACCAATGTGCTAGAGTCGGGGGAAATCCGGGGTCTTCGACACATAATGGAAAGGATATACATCCCGCGCGATTCTCAACGATGTGATTAAGGTGCTGAAGTCAAGCATGTGAGAAACAACTATTCGGAGAGGCAAATATGACTCCTCCCAAAATGGTCCGTAGGCACTCACCACAGATGGTGATGGGTCCAAGGCGCAGGGGCCTCTAGGTCTATCCTCTGGAATAGAGGGGCTGTCGTCGATAGAGGGAGACCTGCAACTATCAAGGCAATGATGTTTCCTTGATAGGAGTGCGAGGTAAAAAACCGAACTGTGATAGTACTGATGGCAGGAGTGATAAACTGGGGGGCATAACTGGGAAAGTAGAGTGGGTGGACTCAAACTTCCTTTGTTCAGAGTATGATGGCGGGGATGATCGTGCAGCATATGAGACTGACTGGTGGTAAAGGGATCATAGCGGTATAGGATCTGAGGGTGAATGGGCTGAGGGAGACTCAAGCTGTGGTAAAGTGGCAGGAGATTGCAGAATACTCTGAACAAAGGAGACCTGATTGGGGGTGCTGCCGAGAGGATTGATCATAGCGCCAAGAGGTGCGGGGGGACTTCTTCATGGGTTAGGGAACTAAAATAAGTGTGGATATAAAATGGTACTGTCATGTGGATTTTACGAGCCCAGGACAATTCATGCTCGTGGTTTCTTTCAATTTTAAGGAGTCTGAAAGCAAATAAGAAGACTCCGAAGTAATAGAATGGTACTGTCGTGTGGATTTTACGAGCCCAAGACAGTACATGCTCGTGGTTGCTTTCAATTTTAAGGAGTCTGAAAGCAAATAAGAAGACTCTGAAATGATGGAATGGTACTGTCGTGTGGATTTTACAAGCCCATGACAGTTCATGCTCGTGGTTGCTTTCAATTTTAAGGAGTCTGAAAGCAAATAAGAAGACTCTGAAATGATGGAATGGTACTGTCGTGTGGATTTTACAAGCCCATGACAGTTCATGCTCGTGGTTGCTTTCAATTTTAAGGAGTCTGAAAACAAATAAGAAGACTCTGAATTAATGGCCAGGCAAGGAGGAAGATTCATCTGGGAGGAAGTAGGAACGATGGTGCATGTCATCCCAAGGATAATCCGGGGCAGTGAGAGCCTCGAGAATCTCCTCATCCATATGGAATGTTTGTGTCGTCAAATCGGTTGACGAAGGAGTAGTGGTGGAAGAGATCATATAAATGGTATTAACCTCTTCGGAAGAGGAAGAGTCCGGGGGGTGGATTTCCATAATGGTGGGTGGTGCCGTCTCAAGATCCAGATTGTTCATTTCAAAGAGAGCTACTTTGTACTCGGGGAGATCGGGATAGTGATGTGAGTAATTCCCGTAGACACCGCATAAGGCACAGGAGTGGTTAGTGTGCAGGGATTTGTCTCGAGGCTTAGGGGTTGATTCTAGATGGACAACTGGGATAGTGGGGTCATCGTCAAGCAGTTGCATGTATTCCTGTAACACCGGTAACTGAGGACATAGGTGAGTCGCATGGCCCAACTCATCGCATAGTGTGCATTTGGGAGGAGCATGAAACACGGGGGGATTTTTGACTGTCTTAGGAGGTTGGACATCAGTGTAAGGTTGGGGGCCTCTGCCCCCAATGGGTTTGGTAATAGGAGCGGGGGGTTTCACGAAGGATGATGGGGTAGCGACACCAGGAGGTGGTTGACTAGTAGTGACAATGGGTTGCACCGGTTGCAGGACGAAATCTGGTGTCGGCGGGCGACCGGGAGGCAAAAGATACCAAACGGGTAATCCTAAGGTTAACCCAGGAAGGCAGAGGGTGGCCATGACCGGGGCGCTAACTAATCCTGAGGGCGGGAAGAGGAAAGGAATGGTATGGATGGGTGTAGCACCAATGTGACTAGGTACCAAAGGGGGTTGAGGCAACAAAGGCGGTTGATTAGTAGGAGCTCACGTGTTATGGGACAGGGTACATAGGTCGGACACTTTAGTGGCAGGTGACGGGGGTGGAATAGATGGGAAGGTCGAGGTCATTGGTGTGTCTGAGTAAACTCCGGGCCCCATAGAAGAAACAAATGAGGTGGTGGAACCCGAAATAGGTTGTTCAACCATGGGGAGAACATTTTCGGGTGCTGCGGGGGCATTGGGATCATGGTAAGTGAGTTGGTCAACCTTGACCACGTGTCCCTCATGGGGGAACATCATGGTACGAAAAATGGTAGAAGAAACTGCCCGCATGGCATACATGTAGCTGTGGCCAAGTAAAAGGTTGTAATCAAGCTGTGCATTGATAACCTCGATGTTTATGAGGACAATTTTTCCAGCCAGCTGGATGGGGATGTTAGTTAATAGGCCTTGTGGTTGAGCTGAACGGCTGTCGTAGGCTCGCAACGCAGTAGAGGACTGCTGGAGAGGGGGGGATCCCATTTTCTGCCAGATGGAGGTGGGCATGACACATGTAGAGGCACCTTCATCAATAATGCATCGATGGATGACAAAATTCCGAATGGAAACAGACACTTGGAATGCCAAAGTGGAAGGCAGGCGGGGTTCGGATTGGTCCAAATCAAATGCCATTAACTGCGAATCATTTGGATCGATAGCCCCAATGGCTGAGAGTAAATTATTGCGCTGCAAAGGGCAGTTTTTTAAGACTTCTAACGCAGACATGGCTGCGAGGGATTGGGCTAAGTCATCGACAATGTTGTAGTTTGACACAGCCCGCGCATTGGGGTTATTGTTGATACGGCGCAGTGGGAAACGGGGCACTTTGGGAGCGCCATCTAGTGGAGGTGGAGGTATACGTAATGCCTGATCAGTGGGATGAGCGTTAGTAGGTGTATCGACGGGAGGGGCTTCAGTGGTGGAGCCATATTGGTTCTGTCGGGTCTGGAGGTTGACCTCATCGGAGGACATCATCAACAAGTGGTGGGTACCTAAGTCAAGTGTGGGTTGATCAGGAGCAGCGTAAGTGATTTGTTGTTGGGTTGGCGCGTTGGCTTGAGGGGGAGCCAACGGTTGGGTGTTCACTACACCTTGGGTTGGTAAGGGGTTTTGCAGCACCAAAGGTAGCTGCTGAGGTTGTGGCGGGTTGGGTGGTGCTTGAGGAGCCGCCTGCCCTTGGCGGTGTACATCCGTAGCCAAAAGTTGTCGAACTCGCTCCATATGTGGACAAAAATGTGTGTAGTGGCCATAGACCCCGCAAACAGAACAAGGATAGTTTGTGCGCAAATTGGGGTTTTTAGCCTGCTTGGGCGGGCGATCAGGGTTTTGGTTAGCAGGGGCCGCATTATTACTAGCGGGGGGATTAGGGTGTTTACCAAGTTGCTCGGTCAGTTGGTTGTTCCCACGATTTTGGCCTCTGCCGTGGTTTTGTTGGCCCTGGTTGCGTTGGTTGTTCTGGTTTTGCTGTGGGTTTTGTTGAGCGTAAACTTGCCCTTGGACAGCAGGTGGATGATATGTAGGTGGAGGCTGCGCAGGTAGGAGCCGCCTGCAGTGGGTAGGAGCCGGCTACAGTGGATGATATGTAGGTAGGAGGCTGCGCGGGTGCAGCAACCTGAGGGGGTTGCTGATAGTGCTGTGGAGCGGGTTGTGGGTGTGCCGTAGGCGTTGGTGCAGCCTGCTGGTGATAGTAGGGCTGAGGTGCGACAGGGGGGGCGTGAGCAGGATCCGCATGACCGAAACACTATGGTGGACATGAGGGTCCATGGGTATGGTGGTGATGTGTCATGGGAGCATACGGGTTGTTTGCTCCAGACTGTGAGGTAGCCCGCGAAGGGTCAGGCCCAGGGGTAGGACGGGCTATGGAAAATGGTTGAGGCTGTGAAGAGACATGGCCAATGATGCTGTCGGCAGCGTGGGATGCCCCCGGTGCATCGCGCTAGGAGGAATCATTGCGAGGGGCGTCAGGTATTATGGTATAAAGATAACCCGACTGGGCGTAAATGAGATCGAACTGTTGGGCTTTAAGGATAGCCTCTTCTTCAGACTGGGGTCTTTCGGATGCGACATCCTTAGCAATGATAGGAAGGAGGATTTGAGGAACCAATCTAGGAAGATCCGGTCATCTAACTTGATTTTGCATAGGCTACAGCGTCGACGCCATTCATGAATGTGGTCTGTGATGTGGGTAGCCGTGTTCTGTCTACATGATAGGAGGATCTCAACGCCTGCGTCATAGCGGATAGGTAACTGGAAGAACTGGAGGAAGTTCGAGGCCAGGGACGTAAAGGTGGCATGGGTTCCATGGGGTTGCTCGATATACCACTTGGCAGTAGAGCCAGTGAAAGTGCGCTGTAATAAATGGAGGCGAATAGAGTCATCGACTATGGAGTTGGAGGAACACCATAGATGGAAGGACATGATATGGTTTTGTGGGTTCTCACCTGCCTTTCCCTCGAACTTAGGGATGTCAGAGGGGAGCTTGGTGGGCATGTGAGGCCACGCAGGGTCCTGTCGGATGGGGTCGTTGGTTAATCTGGCTAGGTCAGGCAGGTTGAGTCTAGCCATGAATGGCAAACTGGACGAAGGATGTGACACGGTAGTGGGTTGGATTAAGTTAGGGCCGATGCCCCCAAGTGGAGGGGTGATGTGAGAGAGGTGGCCCCCAAGTGGGGGAACTAAGGTAGTATAGGACGGTCCTGCACCACCATGGGTAGTATGGGTCACTAATGGGGTGGGGATAGGTATTCCCGCTGCGGGAATCGGTGCTGTGAGGGGAACAGTAGAGGGGGCCCCCATGGAGGGCATACCCAAAGTAGGTGTTGTAACTGGTATCGTGGTGGATGTGCCACCAACAGTCCCTACCAAGATGGGAGTGGGAGTCACGCCAGCCATGGGGCTAGTAGGGGCAGTGTAAAGGGGGTTCTCAAACTTTGGATCAGAATCGGAGGTAAAATAAGGGGCGTCAGTATCTGGTGATGGAGTTCTATGCCGCTGACGAGTGGAGTCAAGTGACAAGGCTCGAGATCTATGATGAGTGGTATCAAGTGATGATGATCTGTGTCGATGACGGGTAGTGTCAAGTGAACCGTGCTGTGGGGGCTCGCCTCTGAGGCGCCGAGAATGTCTCGGGGACTCAATGGTGACAAATGGAGTCAAATCTCTGTGGGTTGAGGTAACTACAAATCAGCTCAAAAAATCTAATGCAACCGAGTGTGCATAAGGAGAGCTCAAAAAATAGGACGCTCAGGCCAACAATCAACTCAAAACACCCACTGTAACTGCGTGCTACAATAGGCGGAGTGTCAACAGAAATGGTCAGAATACCAAAAAACAGCAGGTTTCCTACAAATATAAAAAATGGTGGACTCACTAGACCAAAAGGAGGTAAGGGAGCATGCAAACACCTAACTAAAAGTATTATGACTCAACTAGACATATCCTCTGCAAGGTGATGAAATCCAAGTCAGACAATATGAATAGGGAATCCAAGTGGCTAAGGTATCCCCCTACCGGGAGGGACACCGGGTAGTCAAATCCTAGAAGAATGGCAACTAAGATACCCCGTTCATGACACATCCAGAAAGGTAAATCTGCCGCTTGGTCCTTTAACTGCAATACCCCTATACAGGGATATCCCGAGAACTGCGAAAGGTAGCCCTTCAGTTACTGAATGGAGTTCGGTATTCCACTCAGACCTTCGGAACCAATCTCATGAATTCAACCCTCCTAAGGGAGAGGCCCTCTGATAAACCGGTTGTGACCGTGTCAAAAAATACTAGGGGATTTTGGTTCCCTAATGGACAACAACTATGTCTCAAGTGTAAGTAATCGAGGGGTGTTTTTGGAAGCCTATCCCCCCGATCCTACCTAACTACAAAAATTCTTTTGTGTTCCCCAAGTGGGGTTAGAATGTTGGTTGAGTTAAGTAGTTTTTAAGTCTTACTTGAATTAGGTGACAGATTGTGTGCTTGTGAGGTTATGAACCCAGAAGAGAAGTGCCAGGGCAACTTCCTAAATATCAATAATACTGAATCAAAAATTTTTACCATGCAAACTTATCTGAATAAACAATGCTGAATTTTTTTAAGAAATTCTGTAAAGGGGGACAAAAGTGCAGGTAGAACAGATGGCTGTGCAGGTGCAGAAAATATGGCAGCAAAGGGGCTGGGTTCAAAAGCAGGAACAAGTGCAAAATTCGGATCGGATCGACGGCCGGATTGCGGGTTTGAAGGAAACAGGCGCGAACAGGTCACGGGTTTCTGAAGAACACAGACGGGCGGACCGCGGGTTTAAAGGAAACAGGTGCGGCCAGGACGCGGGTTTCTGGAGAACACAGGCGGGCGGACCGCGGGTTTGAAGGAAACAGGCGCGCTCAGGTCGCGGCTAAGAGCTAGAAAGGCGTGGTCGGGATGCGGGTAAAATGGCTAAAAGGCGCGGTCGGAGCGCAGCAAATAGGGAAAAGGACGCGGTCGAGTCGCAGCTAAGAGCTGGAAAGGCGCGGTCGGGTCGCAGCTAAGGGCTGGAAAGGCGCGGTCGGAACGCGACTGTGAAGCAAAAAACGACGGTTTACGGCGGCCGAAAACGACAGCCGAAAGGACAAAATAGGAAATAAAATAAAATAAAAACCAGTGGAGTCGCCAAAACTGTAGCTAGGGTTTTACCCCTAGCTTGTGCGAATGAGCACCTACTAAGGAGAATGGATTCCTTAGTAGCAGTTCAATAATATGTGAAATAAAAGATGCTAAACAGTAATAAAAATTAATCTAAACATGTTCATGAAGCAAAACAGTAAAAAGTAAAGAATGATTTTTTATTGATCTGACCTCCAATGTGGAGGTTGGTGAAGCCCGTTGCACTGATCCGAGAGGTTGCTCCGAGCACTAGCTGCTCCTTCTCTTTCTCCAATGGTGGAAATGGGCCAAAAGGGGCTCTCACGGTGAAAGTAGCTCAATGGTGAGCTAGGGTTTCAATAGCAATTTTGGCAGAGGCAGGATACTTGTGATTGTGGATTTGAAATAAGGGGTTTCCATCACTTATTTATAGTGGTGGAGTGCCGGTTTAGGGTTAGGGTTTCAGCTGTTTAGGGTTTTTTCCTCATTTTCCTCATTATTTTATATTTTTTCTTCCTTTTTGGAGATTTTTGCTTTTTTGGAGGAATTTTGGATATTTTTGGAGAAAAAGAGGGTTTTATGGCCTTTTGGAGGCATTTTAAGCCTTTTGGAGGCTTTTTAGATGGTTTTATGGGTTTTTAATGAAAATATGGTAGGAAAATGGACAAATGAGCCATGTAGTGGGGTAGATGAGGTAGTGAACCCTTTTTGGGTGTTAACAAACATCAGGAGTCATTCTCCGGACTTGTGTTGTATCAAGTCCTATCTATATCCTCATGTGTTGAGGTGAGATGCTACTACTAGATTCTTGTGTTGTATCAACACTGAAGACTTGTGTTGTATCACATCTGGAATTGTGTCATATCAAGTCAATGATTCTCATAGATGGTACCTTATGATATGGATATACATAACTATATATGATATTCTGTTGTATCAGTATTGAAGTCTTATGTTGTATCAAGACTGGATACTTGTGTTGTATCAAGTCATGATCCTAATGAAATCATCCATAAAATGGATACTCATTCAAGTGAGCACCCATTCATTGAGGTGGAATACTTTAATTGGTAAAGTGGTGATACTATGTGATATATTACTAACTAGGGTCATTTGAGATGGATAATGCTATTAAGTCTCCTCTAGAGACTGGTCACCTCTAGAGTGAATTACTTTAACATATGACTCTATGGTCTAGGGTAATATATATGATCACTAGTATATATACGAGAATACGAGTATATATATATATATATATATATATATATATATATATATATAGAGAGAGAGAGAGAGAGAGAGAGAGAGAGAGTTTCCTAAATATAACTAAGTATGTTGCAGTTGTAAAAGGTGTAGTATAAAGAGGCGACTTCTTTTATTGTTTTTTTTTTCCAGTAATGTTTCTAGGTAAATACAGTAATGATTTACAGGAATTCCATATAACAATTATTAAATTTGCATGATATGGTTTCCCAAAAGGTTTATGACAGTGCTGAATCTGTTTCTACACTTAAAAAAACAATTTGAATGACAAAAACATTTGAATTCAAGAAAACAAATAACCGAATTATGACCACAAACTACCGTGAAAGTAAAAAAGTAGCATGTTTAGAAGGATCTATTGTAAAAAACTAGTTAAATATGAATGCCTCAATTAGTGCCTCATTTAAATCTTATGTGTTTCAGTTAATTAAAATAAACTTACAGTGGTCCATGCAAATGTTTTGGATGGACGATACTAAGGGTGAAGCACTGATGAAACTTAAGATAGCTTGTTAACTAAGTGATCAACATTCAGTTAACTAAGAAGATCCATGCAAAGTTAATAATAGTAAATAAGTGATTTGCATGGATGGTACCAAAGGTGAATCACTGTAACTTTCAATTAGCCCCCTAGCTTAGTGGGCACGCATTCAATCAAAGATTGATATCAATTCAATCCATTTAACATTTAGTTAAATACCTTGATTGAAGGAAGGGAACATATCTTGTGCATGGAGTGGAGTCCTAGGTGCTAACTTGAAACCCTTGAAGGAAAATTCGATATTGAAGTGCATGTGTGCACTAGTTTTAGGAAAATATTGCATGACGTTAATTTTGACTTGTTATTAAAGTGATGGGGACTTGGCAAGTTCATTATAGATTATTTTGTGGATCTCTCTTCTCTACTACTAAGGTGATATCTCTTATAGGGAAATATGCTAATGTGTTGTAAAACATTCTATGCAAGTATATATATTATACTCAAAGAATTGATGGGTTTTTTCAACCTCTGTATTTGGAGGGTTTTCCAAGGGTTCATCTTGTCTCATATGGTTGAATGATTTATGTGTCTGATTTGTTTATGAGATTCATATGTGCATTGATTTATTGATAAAAGTTTTAAGTTTCAAGTATCTCCATATTTGCTCAAAATATTTACATGGTATCAGAGCATATCGTGTGAAGGAGCTTAGTTTTGTGCAACAAACTAGAGCCTACATGATATTAAGGAGTTGAGAAAAGTTCGATAGCAATGACATCAATATCCATTCAACCAGAATACCATCTTGAAGGAACTTGCAACTTCTACACAAGGAAGAAGAGGATATTGGAAATATTGGAGGAATATGACCTAGATGGGATTGAGTCCACAGTGGTGGAGGATCCTACATCCAAGTAGGGTCCATCATCTTCAAGAAGAATAAATCTTTCTAATTTTGAAGTAGTAATAGAAGAAGATGATCCTATTCAAACAATTGATGGTCTCTCATCCACATGGGATATATTATTGGCTGCAGTAAATGGCTGGGAAGATAAACACAAATTAAAAAGGTTTTGGAATTATTGCATTCAAGAAGAGGGGTGCATCCAAAGAAATACAATGTGCACCAAATAGGAGAATCTTTCCCTCGCGACAAGAATGAAGAAAGGGAGAAAGACATTCAATCCCATGAAGTTATTTCATGAAAATAAGAAAGATTTCAATAAAGAGTTTGACAAATTAAAATATTCATTGTTTCCCTTATTAAAATAAGGGCCACTTTGCAAGAGAGATCCATGCTAGGAAGAAGAATGAATAACGACTTCATGCATCCACCGCTGTAGAAGGCAGTTAACCTTCTTAGAATAAATCGTCTGAGGAAAAGGATGATTGAAAGGATTATTTCCTTTAGTGAAGAAGAGAATTAGATCTAGTATGCATGAGATCCTTATTACCATGCAGAGATTCAGTACCTAGTGCATGCAGTCATTTTTGCAGAGCTTAAAGTTGCAATGAATAAATAAGGACTCCGAAAATATTCGCAAGCATAGATCAAGAGGGAGCCTGTAAAACATTAAAATATAAGTAATTGTAAATTTTTATCATATTTTGTTATGAAAATCATATTTAAAGAGTTTTGAATGTGTTTCATAACATTCTATTGCAACTGCAACTATTTTCCCAAATTTTTAAAATTTTGGACCCTCCTTTTTTATTTTATCTTGCCTGGATTTATTTGGTTTCCTGAACTCTATTTTTTTTCCACTGCTACAAATTTGGATTTTCTTGAGTTTGAAGTGAGGTAAATTGTTTACCATTGTCGGAAGTCAGATGACTCGTTAACTATTTTCTTTCTGCTATTTCGGAGTTTAAACAAGCTAGTATAACCGTCACCCAGCCGAACGTCTTTAGTTTTATTCGAACACTTAACTTTTCTTTGATTTTTTTGTGGTTTGGTTTTATCGCTATCAAAGGGCAGTCGAAGTTTGAATCGGGGAATTAGTTCTCTATGTCGCCGATGGACAGTCATGTTTTTGCGATGTGCTTTATGTGGTCTTTTTGGTTTTATTGTTTAAATCCTTTTTTACTTTATCACTATCGAAATGATGTTTGACTTTGATTGGAGGGCTAGTACTTTGTGTTACTGACACAGCGGTAGCGTTAAGCTTTAGCTCGCCAATCCGTAGTCCTTAGCTCTTCTAATCGTCGATGATTTTCTATTGTCGTGGAAGCTGTAGTTAGTCTGTCTCCCGTCGTTGTGGCTGCGTAGTGAACTATCTCGCCGATGATTAGTGTTTTCAAGTTCCAACGCTTTATTGATTAGTGGTTTCGATTTTTGATACGTGATTTCAGCGGCATCTAGTGCTTTATATCCCTGACATTGCGGAAACTTTCAGCTTTGTCTCATCAATACTGCAGATTATTTTGTGTCTTGAGCCGCCGATACGTAGTTCTTAGAACCTCTGATCGCCAAATTTTTCATTTGATCGCGGAAGCAGTAGTCCATATGTCTACCGTCGTTGCGGCTCCTTAGTGAACTAACCATCCGACATATAGTTTTTCTGTTCACCGATGAGGAGTTTGTCAGCCCGATTCTTAGTTTTTTTCCCATCGGTGAGGGTTTTTCTTGCCATTTTTTGTGAGCCTTTACCCTATTTCAGGGCTGACTGGGGTTTCTGATTTTTTGACCGAGTTAGGGATTTCGCGATGAGAACACAGTACAGGGCCTCACATTTGATAATTAGTTTTATTGGTAGTGTGGTTTACGTTTTATTGAAAAGTTAGATGATCTTGAATGCAGTCCAGATTGATGATGAGTTTCTCATTTTAACTGCAGATGTACTTAGAGGATGTTTCAGACCCATTTTGATGATTGCTTCTGCACAGAATACATATCTAAAAGACAAAGCAGAAGGGATTTGGATGAAAAAAGGAAAAGTAAGAAGCAGAGATGTTGCTCAAAAAAGAATAAAGTGAAGGTCTGAGATCAACAAGATCTCAAAAAAGACCGATGGATTACTAAGGAGAATCGATAGCAGCAGAGGCCCAGGCTTGGAGAAAGTTCATCAGTTACCAAGATGGTCCCTCTTTATAAATTGCTCTTAAATCTTAATATAAAATGTAACGTATTGTATAAGTCATGAGCACTCACTAAAAGACAAAATGGTGGGATTGAACGGTTGGGGGAACCCAAAGGTCACTCGGGGGGCAGCCCAAAGGTTTTGTTGTTTTGTATAAATATAGGAGAGTTAGATGTACAAAGGGACTTGGCTTTCCCATGAAATTTTTGAGAGTTATTGTAAGAAGAACTACTTCCTTTTGCAATAAAGAGTTACAATCTTTTATGCTGGAGAAAGTTGGTGGACTGTTTCAAATTCTTTGTTGTGGATTAGTTGAATGTGAAATATTTCATTTTTAGCTCATGTCCATTAACTATGAGATCGTTCTAACTCATTGCATTTCTGCTTATGTTATGAATGTCTTATAGTTTATTTTGTGAAATTTCCACTGTGAGTAATGGAGGTTTTCATAAACAATAAGCTATCTTGTTGTCAATATTTTTCTTAATGTTCATGTGTTCTGAAATGAATAACAACTATGTATAATTGTTCATAATACATGTGCAGAAATACATTACTCATTGTCAACTGTTAATTCTGCTCCCTATGGATAGGTTAGTTAGATAAATTTATTTTCTTTTTGTGTGTGATTTAGATGCGAGAGAGTTGAGACGAGAGGTAAGAACCTGCACATCACATTGTGACGCTCCTCATTATCTCTATCAATCTGAATTTTTAGATAGGCACTTGCATATCATACTTAAATACAAAAAACTAAAAAATATACACGGTGGACCGGGCCGTAATCGGTAAAACCTTTTATTTTGTTACTTGACCTACGTTAGTCGGACCGTAAACCAGATGGATTTCCCATACCAAATAGTAATGGGCTAGTTGGGAACGTCATTGGGGAGAATCCCCAACTGTTGTTACCTTTTATTTTCTAGGCCCCAACAGTTATTGGCGCTAGAAGGAGGGACACCAGTGCATGGCTGGCCGAGGAAACCCATTTCCTTGAAATTATTCCACCGGTGACAGTTCTGAAAGCGGTTTGTTTCCCAATCCAACTCCAGAAGAAAAGGGTAAAGAGCATCTATATTCTGTCAATAACGAAGTAGTTGATGATCTGAGAATATTTACTAGGGCTTATGCGAAGAAGATTGGAGGATTACCAATTATTCCTGTCTTTCCTAGAAGAGAATATGAGAAGAAATACCGCCCTATATTGGAAGATGCAGTGTTGGTTGAAGATTTTGAAGAACTGGTAGAAATAGCCTTACAAGAAGTTGTTCAACCTCTGAATCGGCTGGGCCCAGATACACCTTACTATTCACCTATTCATACCCCTGTTCATTCGCCACCTCATTCTCCACCCAGAATCATGGCTAATGTAAACACAAATCAGCCACCCAACCCACCAAATCCACCACCTGCTTGGAGGGATAGGTCACCATTAAACCTAACACCTCCTTTGCATGATTTGCCTCAAGATTTTGAGAAAATGTTGCCTAAGTTTGACCCAAGTGAAAATATTTTGGTAGATGATCATTTGCAAAGATTTTACTTGGTTATAGAAGGACTATGGGATGGAGAACATGAAGATGTAGTCTGTATATTGTTTCCACATACCCTAAAAGGAGCAGCAACCTCATGGCATGTTACTCTTCCTGCAAATTCAATCACAGACTGGGACACATTTGAAAGAATATTTAGGAGTAAATATGTTGTCCAAAAAACTCATCCAACTCTAATGAAAGGGTTATGCGCTTTAAAGAAAGAAAGAAAAGAAAAAGTGCATAGTTTCACTAAAAGGATTCTTATCTTAAAAAAAATTCTGCAGCTGATAAGCCCTCTAATAGAGTTCTGATTGAACACTATACGTCAGCTCTAGGGCCTGACTTGGCCATGTTTTCCAAGATGTCAGTCAAACCTACGTTATCGAAAACTTATGAAGAAGCTAAAAGAGTAGAAGCTGAAAAAGAGAGCATAGAAGATTATCCTCAGCAGTCGGGAGAAGAAACTTTTGGTAAGAAAGCCTTATTACTGACTAAGCCTAAGGAGGAGCAGTCACATGACTTTGAAGGAATGATGAAAATGATGCAGAAGCTATCTAACAAAGTGATAGATTTGGAAAAATAAAAGGAGGCTCATAAATCATATAAGCCTTACTATAAAAGGAGAGAGGATAACAATCAATATAAGCCTCCTCCACACAGTCCTGCATCAATGAATTTAACTGAGGTAGGTATGGATAATTTTTGCACCTTTCATCAGCAGCCTCATTTTGAAAAGAAAAAAATTGTCCCCAATGGATAAATTCGATGACATTAGTAATGAATCAGCTATTGGATTCCAAACTAAAAGAAGCTAATGAGGAAGAAAAAAATAAGCAACCCACAGAAAAATAAGAAGAGGATGCTCTGGTTTTATGGGACTATGTCTCGATGTTTGATACCAAAGAATAAGGTCATCTGAAACAAGAGGAGATGTCAGAAACAAACGTGACAACAAGAAGTCAAGGTTTGATAAAAGAAAACAGCTCAGTACTCCCAAAAATTAAGAGACTTCAAGAGAATGTAAAGAAAATTTAGAAGAACACCACATCTGATAAAATACCTGAATTCACCATTATGAGTCAAAATCCAAAGAAAATCAACATGCCTGTTAATCCTGTTGAAGATAAGATTGATAATGTAAAAAATAATCTTGAAGAACATAAGATGGAGTATAATATTGTGGAAGATATTAAAAGGGCTAAGGAAAATATCTCACTGTTTGAAATGTGTAATGTGCCTCAGCAGAAATAAAAATTGTTAAAAGCACTTGAAGTACTAGAGGAAAAGCTTCCCACTGACAACCAACCTGAAAAATAAGAAATTAGTGAAGCAAGTGTGGGAAGTACGTCTAAATACAAAACCCCACCATTTCTCCTAACTTTTGAAATTTTCAAGCATAACGTGCACAAATGTTTAGTAGACTTAGCGGCATCAGTCAATGTTATGCCACTTTCATTCTACAAGAAGATAAATGGATGACCTTAAAACATATACATGGCAGGTTATTCAGTTAGACTGAACAGTTGTGAAGGTAATTGGGGAAATGGAGGATGTTCTGATTCGATTATATTCAAATGAAAAGGTAAGTCAGTTCATCGATATTGTAGTAGCAGACATACCTTAGGCTTATGGAATTTTTTTGAGTAGGGATTGGTCCACAAAGCTAAATGTATATTTTGCATCAGATTGGTCACATATGTGGTTTCCTTATAAGGGAATTCCCAATCAAATAAAAGTATTAAGAGAGCCCCACATGAAGCACAATTTTACTCAGTTTGAGGGTAAGAATGAACCAGTGAATTCTGTATTGGGAAATTACTTCATTGAACTAGAACCGGAAAACTACCAAGCGGAAGAAGCCAGCGGTACACCAGACACCCAGCCCGATCTCCTTCGATTTTCACGGGTTGATGATATTGATTGTAAAATAGTAGACTTAGTTTCAGATGTAGTTTTTTATTCAAGTATATTAGAAGTAGATAGTTTTTGGACACTTTTTTTGATGGATCTAAAACATTGGAAGGATCAGGAGCCGGTTGTGTCCTAATTGATCCAAAGAAAAATAAACATTTTCTTCCATGTAGATTAGAGTTTGAATGTACCAATAATACAACTGAATATGAAGCATTAGTTCAGGGACTAAGAAAAGCAATTGAATTAAAAGTAGAAAATCTGAAAGTGTATGGGGATTTTGAAATAATTGTAAAGCAAATTTGAAATCAGATACATTGCATTTCATCTCATTTAAAAGCTTACCATAATGAAGTGTGGGATTTTCTTAAAAAAAATTATGCATTTAATATTGTATCCATTCCTAGACTAAAGAATGCAACAGCTGACTTGTTAGCTACCTCATCTACAAGGCTTGTACCTTCTAATAATAGATGTTCTATTGAATTACTTTTCAGGCCTTCGGTTCCAGACATGGTCACCAATTTACGAGTTTTTGATGATGATCAACAAATCCTGGAATGTTTGAAGAATGATGAGAATTTCAAAGGGGCAATTATCGATGATGAAGAACACCATGCTGAGTTAAAATTTGACAACTTTATTCTTAAAGGGGTCAGTACCTTAGAGCGGATGTTTGATTTAGACAACAAGTTCAGAAGACCAGCAAATGTCAAGACTCATAGCTCGTCTTTACAATTCGAGCTGATAAATTTAGGAACTGAAGTTGAACCCAAATATGTAAATTTGGGAAAGTGTTGCTCTCCCGGTGAAAGAAATAAGTTCATTAGTTTGTTCAAAAAGTATAAAGATGTGTTTTCCTAAACATATGAAGATCTTAAAACACATGACACCAATATTATACAACATGTCATCCCCATTAGATCTGGAGTCAAGCCTTATCAACAGCCTTTGAGAAAAATGCATCCAAAACCGGAGCCTTTAATTCAGATTGAAGTGAAAAAATTATTGGATGCCAAAATTATATTCAAAGTCAGACACTCGGAATGGGTTTCGAATTTGGTGCTAGTAAGGAAGAAATCTGGAGAAATCAGGCTATGTGTAGATTTCAAAAACCTAAATCATGCTTCGGATAAAGACAACTATCCAGTCCCACCTATGGAATAGATATTGTAGATGGTTTTGGGTTCTGAGTTATTTTCATTATTAGATGGATTCTCTGGCTATAATCAAGTGTTAGTAGTTGAAGAAGACAAACTTAAAACTACATTCAGAACAAGGTGGGGAACTTTTGGTTATAGAACAATGCCCTTTGGACTCATAAATGATGGAGCTACTTTCCAGAGGGCCATCGATATAGCTTTTCGTAGTCTGATTGGCCGTAGTGTTGTGGTATATCTCGATGATATCATGATATTTTCAAAAAAGAGAGAAGAACACGCATTCCATCTAAAACAAATTTTCGAGCGTTGTTGAAAATATGGTATCTCACTAAATCCCAAGAAATGTGTGTTTGCGGTTATAGAATGAAAGCTACTGGGTCACGTTGTTTCTAAAAAAGGGATCTCCATAGACCCAGAAAGGATTAAGGCCATAAAACATATCCCTTTACCCCATAACAAAAAAGGTATGCAATCATTCATGGGGACAATTAATTTCGTGCGAAGGCTTGTACCGGATTTTGCTCAAATTGTCAAAATTTTGCAGCAAATGGTGAAACAAAGTGTTCAATTCAAATGGACTGATGTGGAAAAGAATGCATTCAGTAAGATAAAGAAATATATTGCACATGCAACATCTCTTAAAAGTGCAAATTTCAAAAAAGATTTTATTTTGTACACTTTCGCGTCTGATGATTCATTGGCAGCGGTGCTTACTCGGAAGGAAGATGGGGGATATGAGTACCCCATATCATTTATGAGCAGTGGTCTGCAGGGGGGTGAATTGAATTACCTAGCTAGGGATAAAAAAGCTTATGCAGTCTTCAAAGCAGTAAAACAATCCAGGCCATACATACTTAAGAACCGATCTAAGGTAGTAGTTCCACACCCAGTTGTAAGGTCTCTTTTTGTACAAAGGAATTAGGAGAAAGAAGAGGCAACTGGGTAACAGCTTTACAAGAATATGATCTCGAATTCAAACCAGCATCTATACTAAAGGGGCGGGGATTGTGCAAACTAATGGCTGAAGATAGAGGCCATGAAGAAAATAATTGGGAAAATGAAGTTGAGTTACATATGATGGTTGTATGTCCTCTTTTCACAGCTCTAGATTCTTGGTACCGAGACCTTATTCATTACCTTCAGGAAGGATTGTTGCCAGAACATTGGAATTCTAAATAACAAAGAGCGTTGCGCCCTAAATTAGTTGCATATCAGATCATTGATGGAATATTATTCAGAAATAATTATGATGGAGTTCTTCTTCGATTCTTAGAGAAAGAATATGCAAAGAAGGTCATAACAGAGTTACATGATGGGCCTACTGGAGGTCATTTTTCTGGAGATACGATAGCCCATAAGATTCTCAGAGTTACATGATGGGCCTGCTGGAGGTCATTTTTCTGGAGATACGATAGCCCATAAGATTCTCATAGCCAGATACTATTGGCCCACACTGTTCAAGGATGTGCATGCCCATGTTAGAAAGTGTGATATCTACCAGAGGTGTGGGGAAGACAAGCCAAAGTAGCAAGACCATTGAATCCTGTGATGATAACAGAACCATTCGAGCAATGGGGGATTGATATCATTGGAGAGATAAAACCAAATTCTTCCTTGCAACACAAATACATTTTGACGGCAACTGACTACTTCACTAGATGGGTCGAGGTCATTTTGTTACGTAAAGTGAATGAAGATGTGGTCATGGATTTCTTGTAAGATCATATTATGACCAGGTTTGGCGTTCCAATTTCCCTGGTTTTTGATAATGATACTTATTTTTCTTCTATTAGATTAATTGCATTTGTTGATGAAAGAGGAATCAAGTTGCATTATTCTACAAACTATTACCCATAAGGAAATGGTTTGGTAGAATCTACAAACAAGAATTTGATTAGGATCTTAAAGAAAACCGTGATAGAAAACTAGAGAAGTTGGCATTTATCATTATCGAATGCTCTTTGGGATGATAGAGTCACACCCAAGAATTCCTTAGGTGTGTCACCATATACCCTCATTTATGGAAAAGAAGCTATTCTTCCTCCCAACATTATGCTACCATCTTCCATAATAGCTCAGGAGTCTAGAGGTACAGATAATGAAATCCTACATATTAGAATCTATAATCTTTTGAAGGCGGAAGAGTCTAGGTCCAAAGCCACAGAACAATTTAAGAATCAACAGGAAGTAGTGAAATGATGGTTTGATAAGCATAAATTTGTAAAAAAGGAATTTGAAGTGGGAGATCTGGTTCTTAAGTGGGATCATCCGCATGATGAAAAGGGGAAGCACACTAAGTTTCAACAGTTATGGGTAGGACCTTTTCTGATTGCAGCCAAGCTGGCCCCCTCAACTTATAAGTTGCATTAGAGGAAATTTGAGTTCTAAAATGGGGCTCCTAAGGAAAATAATAAAATAATAGTTAAAATAATAAAATAATAGTTATTAATTTTGGAGGAAAAATGAAAAAAACTACTTTTTGTGTTCATATTTTCGACATATCTCCCTGATGTTTTACTCAAATTATGAGCGAGAGAGCTCATTGGATGCGGAATTTAATTTCGCATCCAACGAGTAACCACACGACATACTTTTGACAGACCCCGCTATCCCAAAAACAAGAAATACCTGAAAAAATGTGATGATAACATCATCATCACGTTTTTTAGGTATTTCTTGTTTTTGGGGTAGCGGGGCCTGTCAAAAGTATGAAGTGTGGGTACTCGTTGGATGGAGAATTAAATTCCACATCCAAAAGCTCTCCTGCTAGAAATTTGAGTAAAAACACAGGGATATATGTCAAAAATACGAATAAAAAAAGTAGTTTTCTTTTATGACAAATATGTCAATTCAACCATTATGGTTGACTTATTTTATTGAAATTCTATTGGTTCTTGAATTCCAACTCACAAAATTTATTGTTGCCGCGTTTTCTTATAAGGCCCATTTTAGACCCCAAACTTCCTCTAATGCAAGATTTACAGGGGTGGGAGGAGAACTTGCCAGTTAATGGTTTAGTTCTCAAACCGTATTTTTCTTTATTTTTATTTCTTGATTAACTTGTACATAAATAAACTGATTGCTTGGTTTGTTTTCATTTGCTTATTTTTATTTGTTTTTAGTTAGGGTTTGATTGGTTTTAATAAAAGAAGCAAACTTTTGATTGCATGGAGAGCATCAGAATTCTGGATTAACTAAAATCCTTGATTATAAGACTGTGTACTATTGATTTATTTGAAAGAACTTCTTCTAGTTCAGCAGTTTTCCTAAATGGCTATGAACACATTGAAGTCCTACTTAATCCTTGTAAAATAACTCAGGATCAAAAGGTCTGGAATAATATTTCAAGGCTCCATCCATCTCACAGTTGAAATGTCTGAGGGGGTGACAATAAGGACCCATGGAAAGGAGGCAGGGTAAACAGTATATTATATTTAAAAGATCCCATGCCAAGAATTGAAAGCCAAAAGGAAATTAAGAGTCAGAAAACTCCTAAGAAAGCAATATGTATCAAAACAAAGTATTGAACCATATTAGTACAAAATTTCCAAAGTTCTTCTCCGTCCGTGAGCTGAAAATTAGATACATCTCTCACACAAAAGGACACTATGGATAGAGGAGCTTGAATAAAAATTCAGAAAGAAGGCATGCAGGAGGACTCAGAAAGGACAAAAAGTCCAAAAGCACAAAAGTGCAAAAAGGCATGGGAATGAGGAACAAACAAATATTTATGTTTACCATATGTTACAATCCTGTGGTGTCTAAGTTGGAAACTACTAAAAGACAGAGGTAAGAAATGAAATTCATATTCCTGGCCTCAAAAGAGTTATCTAGAATTTTAAATCTTGGTTTCCATTTTCCTAAATTGGGCTATCATCAATGATTAAAAGTAAATACATTTTCCATTTGGGAAATCCAGACACCTAGAAGAATTCAACGTGTTGGTTTTATTGTCAAACAGTTTGTTACTTAAGGAAGAAATTGTCCAGAGATCTAGGTTCACCAGATAGTCGCCAATTGTTGGAGCTGCAACTATTTTCCCAAATTTTTAAAATTTTGGACCCTCCTTTTTTATTTTATCTTGCCTGGATTTATTTGGTTTCCTAAACTCTATTTTTTTTCCTCTGCTACAAATTTGGATTTTCTTGAGTTTGAATTGAGGTAAATTGTTTACCACTGTCAGAAGTCAGATGACTCGTTAACTATTTTATTTCCGTTGTTTCGGAGTTTAAACAAGCTAATATAACCGTCACCCAGCCGAATGTCTTTAGTTTTATTCGAACACTTAACTTTTCTTTTACTTTTCAATGGTTTGGTTTTATCACTATCGGAGGGTAGTCGAAGTTTGAATCGGGGCATTAGTTCTCTATGCCGCCGATAGACAGTCCTATTTTCATGATGCGCTTTACGTGGACTTTTTGGTTTTATTGTTTAAATCCTTTTTGAATTTATTGCTATCAGAACGATGTTTGACTTTGATCGGAGGGCTAGTCATTTTTGTTGCTGACACGGCGGCAACATTAAGCTTTAACTTGTCGAACCGTAGTCCTTATCTCTTCCGATCGTCGATGATTTTCTATTGTCGCGGAAGCCGTAATCAGTCTGTCTCCAGCTGTTGCGGTTGCGTAGTGAACTATCTCGCAGATGATTAGTGTTTTCAAGTTTCGACGCTTTATTGATTAGTGGTTCCGATTTCCGATACATGATTTCAGCGGCATCTAGTGCTTTATATCACCGACATTGCGAAAAATTTGAGCTTTGTCTCATTGATACTGTGGATTATTTTGTGTCTTGAGTCACCAATACGTAGTTCTTAGAACCTCTGATCATCGAAGTTTTCATTTAATCGTGAAATCCATAGTCCGTATGTATGCCATCGTTGCAGCTCCTTAGTGAACTAACCATCCGGCATATAGTTGTTATGTTCATCGATGAGGAGTTTGTTAGCCCGATGCTTAGTTTTTTTCCCACTGGTGAGGGTTTTTCCTGTCGTTTTTTGTGAGCCTTTACCCTATTTCAGGGGCGACGGGGATTTCTGATTTTTTGACCGAGTTAGGGATTTCACGATGAGAACACAGTACAGGGCCTCACATTTGATAATTAGTTTTATTGGTAGTGTGTTTTATGTTTTATTGAAAATTTATATGATCTTGAATGCAGTCCGGATTAATGATGAGTTTCTCATTTTAACTATAGACGGACTTAGAGGATGTTTTAGACCCAGTTTGATGATTGCTGCTGCAAAGAAGACATATCTAAAAGACAAAGCAGAAGGGAGTTGGCTGAAAAAGGAAAAGTAAGAAGCAGATATGTTGCTCAAAAAAGAAGAAAGTGAAGGTTTGAGATCAACAGGATCTCAAAAATGACCGATGGATTACTGAGCAGAATCGATAGCAGTAGAGGCCCAGGCTTGGAGAAAATTCATCAGTTACCAAGCTAGTCCCTCTTTATAAATTGCTCTTAAATCTTAATCTAAAATGTAATGTATTGTATAAGTCATGAGCACTCACTAAAAGACAAAATGGTGGAATTGAACGGTTGGGGGAACCCAAAGGTCACCTGGGGGGGCAGCCCAAAGGTTTTGTTGTTTTGTATAAATATAGGAGAGTTAGATGTAAGGAGGGACTTGGATTTCCCATGAAATTTTTGAGAGTTATTGTAAGAAGAACTACTTCCTTTTGCAATAAAGAGTTACAATTTTTTATGCTGGAGAAAGTTGGTGGACTGTTTCAAATGCTTTGCTGTGAATTAGTTGAATGTGAACTTTTTTGTTTTCAGCTTATGTCCATTAACTGTGAGATCATTCTAACTCATTGCATTTATGCTTATGTTATGAATGTCTTATAGTTTATTCTGTGAAATTTCCACTGTGAGTAATGGATATTGTCATAAACAATAAGCTATCTTGTTGTCAATATTTTTCTTAATGTTCATGTGTTTTGAAATAAATAACAACTATCTGTAATTGTTCATAATACATGTGCATAAATGCATTACTCATTGTCAATTGTTAATTTTTCTCCCTAGGGATAGGTTAGTTAGATAAATTTATTTTCTTGCTGTGTGTGATTTAGGTGCGAGAGAGTTAAAACGAGAGGTAAGAACCTGCGCATCACATTGTGACGCTCCTCGTTATCTCTAGCAATCTGCATTTTTAGATAGGCACTTGCATATCATACTTAAATACAAAAAACTAAAAAATATACACGGTGGATCGGGCCGTAACAGGTAAAACCTTTTATTTTGTTACTTGACCTACGGTAGCTGGACAGGTTCCCCATACCAAACAGTAACGGGCTAGTTGGGAACATTATTGGGGAGAATCCCCAACTGTTGTTACCTACGATTTTCCAGGCCCCAACACATTCATATAAAAAATATGAATTCCTGGGATTTGGAATTGTGTTATAACATGTTGAGCATATACATTATTGTCTATCTTTTATTGGAATGTTGTAGACCTAATGAAGTACATATTATGAGATATGATATAGGTCTAATACATAATTATATAGGAATGATATAACAATCATATATAATTATATAGGACCAATATAATACTGATATAAACTTATATAATGCTGAAATAAGACTGATATAGGAATGACATAAGGATGCATTTTTATGAAGATATATAGGTATGCATATAATGCTGAAAATTTCATATGACTATAAGGATGCATGATTATTCCATGAGATATGAATGCGAGGATGCATATTTCTTTCATAAATTATGAATATTGGACTGATATAGGGCTACAAAATATCACATGACATATGGATGGGGTTATGTCGAAACGTTGTTTTAATATGTGTACATAACTGTGTGAACACGGGGTCTTCACTTAGTGAAACCATGTCATACCACCTTCGTTCATAGAATATTAAAGAATACCATAATTTCACTAGATATTGATAATTACTTGCAATTTTTTTTTGTTTCCCCCCCTCCCAATACATATTTACAATTAAGAAACGCCTACTTTTACGAGATATTCCTTATTTTTACTAGAAGCCCCTTTTTATAGCCCCTCAATACCTATAAATCCCCCATACCTACAATACCTACAATATATTGACATTATTTTTCAAAGTTAAAATCCCCTGTTGCTCAACAAGGTGAATCCCCCGTGTATGTGAACCATTGCTAGTCTGTTGAAAGTTTTCATGTGATTACATTTCTTTATTATGGAAAGTTATTAATCATGAGAATAATTTGTCTCGTAGGGAAAAACCATATGCCTTGAACTACAAGAAGAGAATTCCATGTATTGAATGTGGATTCATTCTGATGGTTGATCCTGAAAGAGTGCATATCATGAAAGAAGTCAGAATAGAATCCCTACTACTCTGAGAGATGTGAAGACTCTTGAATATAATTTAAATTATATTATTTAAATTTATATGTTAATAAGATATTCATACATATATGAGAATAAAAATCCTTGTTGGAGGATCCATAGTATGATTCTCACATCTAGATGGTGAGAGGGAGAAGATTAGATTCACTATCTCCTGAAGAACCAGTTAAACTAGTTGATGTACCTCTTGTTAATAGGAGACCTGCATGATTCTCATGTTCAGAAGGAAGTTGAGAGGAATATTCATGAATCATGTTATTTTCGTGATATTAGAGGTGTGGTAGTCACCAGATAAGAGTTTCCTTAGTTAATGAAAATATATAGTAGAATATCTTGAAGAATTTGAGGATGATGGCCACACATATAAAGATAAATATGAATTTGATAAATTCTTAAATCAGATTTGGAGGATCACAAATGTCAGTTGAGATGTATTTGGTTGGCACTAGGATCGATTATATTCTTTGCATTCAATACATAGACATGTACAACAAAGCATGTGTTGTGGTACCTACTTGGTACAAGTGAATGTGGACTCAAATATGTCTCAAATAGTGAAATAAAGTTTCAAATATATGTGGATTATGAATAATGTAGTGATCAAGGAATATCACATATGTTTATCTTGATTGAGCATGTTGTAAATAATTAAATCTTTATGAGGTCCCTAGTTAGTGATATCTGAGACATGGAACATACCCATAGATGAGAAACATTGCAAACATTCTTACTAAGACTCTGTCTAGGACAAGCTTGGTTGTAGAACAAGAAATACTCCTCTAGTTGAAGAGAGAGTGTTGACATGTCTTCAAAGGAAGTAGTAGATAAATACCCACTAGTTAGTCATGGTACATGAATCACATAGCATAGGGATGTAGTATATCTTGTGGAAAGAATACACATGAGTAGAGACACAATAAAAGTCTCAGAGACTATTGATACTCAAGAAGAGTTATAGTATGGATTGTTAGAGAATAGTTAAACCTGTTGGAGATGTAGTTGGGATGATGTGGAAAAAAGAGAAGAATATGGAATCACTATGAAAGTGATTAATCCTTGAATAACATCATAGAGAATTGAAATCTCACAGGGAACTTCTCCAGATAGAAGAAGAATCCAAAATTCAACAAATGTTGAAGATTGAAATAAAATATGAGACTTTCTTTTAGCATCATATTACACATTTTGAAATGTGTTGTTTTATATGATGGATATGAAATCTAGATGATGCTACTTTATATAAGAAACTTTAGAGAAACTGCATTGTGGATCAAATCCAGATGATGCTAATTTTTATAAGTAGTTGGTTGGTCTCTTAAACTACTTAGAAGACCTGTTGTGTTTTATGCTCATTACTAAGCATATGTTTGAGTACCTTTGAGGTATGTTATAATAGGTTATTTATTGTAATTTATACATGGTATAAATATTGTGATATCCACCTATTGTTTTAGCCTGAGATAAGTGATGTGTATTGTGTCTAGTACTACAAAATCTAAGTGTATTGCGACTAGTACTACAGAAGCAAGCTGTATGTCAAAGAGTACTACAAAACCAAATATGTTTTGCAGATAGTACTATCAACTGAGAAGCAGATTAGCTAAGAAAATTACTTGTGATGATTGGAGAGTGTGACCTTACTGTGATGGTTAGAGAGAGTGACCATGCTTATGATGAATGGAGAGCTTGCCCATACTTTGTATGTGTATCCAATTGAGTATGTGTATCCAATCGAGTTGTGTATACAGTTGGAGATGTGTTATGATAGAACACATCCACATGAATTTTTACTTCATTTAAATTCATGGTCATGTAAGGTAAAACTTCAGTACATAGCTATTGATGAGCATATTGAAAATATGTGGAAAAATCCGTTGTTAGTGACGAAGTTGAGATACTTACAAGATAAGCTTGGTATGGTAGAAAATTCCTGGAAAAGTAGAAAATGTCTCCCTCGCTGAGAGGGAGTGTTGTTTGTACAACATCAAGAGTCATTCTCTGGACTTGTGTTATATCAAGTCAGGACTTGTGTTGTATCCAGTCCTACCTATATACTTATGTGTTGAGGTGGGATGTTAGTACTGGAGTATTTTTTTGTATCAAGACTCATCTTGTGCTATATCAAGACCGAACACTTGTGTGGTATCAAGTATAGAATATTCTTGTACCAAGTCAATGATTCTCATAGAAGGTACCCTATGCTATGGATCTCCTTAACTGGAGATGATCTTGTGTTGTATCAAGATTGAAGTCTTGTGTTGTATTAGGATTGGATACTTGTGTTGTATCAAGTCACACTAATAGATGTGAATATTTTTCCCATGGCAAATTGTCGCTATAGAAAATCATGTGTTGTTATAATGACGAACATGAGCCCAAACTTTCATGGAAACATTCTCGTCACTATAGCCACATTTTGATAATTTCATCGCTATGGATATAGGAAATAGATGACATGTGGCATGAGTGCACACTGCTTTAAAACCCTATATGTGTCGCTATAGCGATGTTCATTGATCGTTTTTGCGATGTTTCTCTATCGCAATAGCAAGGTTAATGTGTATTTATAGCAACGTTACTTTGTCGCACATAGAGACAAATTTTTGATACAAGAAACAAACCATCGTCGCTATAGCCATAGAATATTAGTGCCCAGGAAAGAAAATTCCAAGTCTTATCCATTGCTATAGCGACGATTTCTATGAAATTTTCTATCAGTACAGTGATGATGTCTGTGTATTTAAAAAAAAATTATTGCAAAGAGAATGGAATTGCAAATCATCTTTCAAGAATGTGAAAGGAAGGCAGATGCTTGACATCTCCACTTTTTTATTTTTCCTTTGTGTAATATGTAGAAGATGTTGTGTTTCAAGATTTTAAACCTAATTGTTGCAAGGGGATTTTTTCATAGGCAATGGGCACTGAATAGGATGTGGTTTGAACCATAATATATTTCACATGACTTATTGTGGCTGCACTAAAGAGTATGTTCTTTGAGATTGACTTTCCATCATGTCGACCAACCATGCCACCATGCCCCAAAGATGATGGTTTCTTAAAATTTTTGAAGGGAAATCTCTATGTCAACCTACCATTCCAATAGTCCACCAAACTGAAGAAATGTTACATTAAGTTATAAGCCATAATGAGCAACATGCATAACCAAATTCCACACCATGGGCCCACCATTAGAGTGTCCAAATGACCCAACACAATATAACATTGAATTTCATATCCACAAAAAGAAAAACTTGGTGCATTTCCCACTTTCTTGGTATAGACATGTATAGACATGAGGGTCACAATGACATATAGAAAAAATATGTCAAGAATAAAGATACCATGACACTATGTAAAAACATCATGCACAAAGACCTAGTATTCATAGAGATATGTAAGCAAATATGCACTACTAATAATATTGCAACTGTAATTCTAACAACAAACACTAGCTATTGTAGTAAGAAACTTTTACAAGGCTTTAGAGTTAATGTAGTCCACTAGCTTTATTTGATTGTTTTAAAAAAAAACACAAGATGAAAATTAGCTATATCGCCTTCTTTTCATATGGTATCTTAAATCAACATAATATTATCTTAGAATTTGGTAGGAAAATATTCTTCCACAAAATAGTATGGGCCTTTGAGAATAATTCTATTTTGAATTGACCTACTACTATGGTCAATTATTGGACAATAGTAAAAAGAAAAACCAAATCAATTACAAACTAAAAATGATTAAAAACACTTGTACGCCACCACAAGAAAGGATAGAAAAATTTAACCTTGTGACCCAACCTCCAATCTTTATTATGCCTCAAACATACTACTCACCCTGGTGTCTCCCTCAAAAGAGTCTTCACTTCAGGCCATGGACTACATGCCTTATGTACAACTACTGGGCATCTCACATGGTGCCATGATATAGATTTTGAATAGAAAACTATGTATTTGTACATGTGAATATTTTGAATAACAACTTCATCAATTAGGTATATAAGATAGAGGATTTGTAAAGAAAAATCACTAAGGAATAATTGTCATATTGTATGTATTATTATAGTACAATAAATTTAAGTCATTTTTCATGGAAAAGAAAAACCATACCTCAATATCCTTCATGTCCAGCATGTCCTAGAAACAATGAGTTACAATAACCATTAAAGTACTAAAAACAATAACAATAATAACAATAGAAATCTATATCAGATCTAAGTTAATGAAATATACCAATATATAACAGTAGCAATATATATAAGATCTGAACCAATTATAAACTCAATATAATATGTTAGGTCATACCTCCCTTATCCTTATAAAAAAATCTTCTAAAAAGACTTCGACCTCTTATCGTTAGGTTACTTGCATGAGGCTCAAATAGAACAACATACATGTAAAAGGAGAGATCCAGAACTAGAAAAGAACTTAAAATAGATCATCCAACCCTAAAAAATAAAAAGCAGTAGTGGCACAACAATATGACCAACTCACAATAAAAAACGACAACAAAGTACTCCAAAAATGTCATATAAGGTAGCACTATGGTGGATGGAACATGAGGAGGGATATTAAGGTCAATGCAAGGGTGGAAAACCACCCTAAGGGGTCACGCTAGTCATCAACAAGATGAATTTCAACATTTAAGGGTTGTATAGATCAACCTTACCATACAAGGGTCAATCACTAGTCACCACAAGGCTAAACATCACACACAAGTCAACGTAACATCACATTGTGACATCACATCATACTAGGCTCATGCACAACAAATCAACGTGAGGGTATGTTACTCGAACTTCTCAACTTTATGTGGTCATCTCATAATCCTAAGGTTAACTCAGCAAGGGGTGGTCAGCCCCTTGAGGATAACCATAGTCCTCGAAATATGTCACACATATTAAAAAATAAGTTATACAACAAAGTGAACAAACATTTCACATATAAATTGTAAAAATCACAAATATAGGTATATTATTGTTTTAATAAGCACAATACTATCAAACAAAGAGCCGCAATAATCATTAAAGTATTGAAATCAAAAACAGTAATAATAGTAGAAATATATATTATATCTAAGTTGTTAATGAAAGACAACAATGCTGAAGTATAAATAAAATGAATATATTATATCTAAACCAATTATAAACGATTTGGACATCTCATCTTCCTCAAGTTAACTCAAGAAGAGGTGGCAAGCCCCTTGAGGATAACCATAGTTCTCAAAAGATGTCACACATATTCAGAAATATAAACTAAGCAATAAAATTCATATTATAAACCTCAGTTATAAAATATGACCATGCACCGACTAAATCAAGAAACTTGTAACAAAACTGTAATATTTCATTTCTTTACTCACTCAAATACAAATCTTAAATGTATACAACTACACTTTTTTTTTGTTTTTTTATTATCATAAATTCTAAGATGGGGACATCTAATTCATTGTCATTTCTCATTGTAGTTATTGTGCCTTATATTTCTATTGATTGTGTGGGCATGCTCTCCCATACCATACTTTTGGTACATCGAATGGTAGGATGTGGAAGTCACTGGAGAGGGTCATCATCTGGAAAAACCAAGAGGAACAAATGGCAGAACTAATGAACATTGTAGTTGTCTAATCTAGTCATCCAACAGGTAAGATCATTGTAATGATATTGGAAATAATGAAATACGTATCTCAATAATAACTACGCA
>LPNX011218488.1:624909-665965 GCA_001517045.1 Pseudotsuga menziesii
TTCTACCATTTGTTCCTCTTCTAGTCAAGCATGAGCAGGTACATGTTCTGCCATTCACATAGGAAAATTTATTAGTACACGTCATCAATTATATATTTAAAATCATATTAAATATTTCTATTTTATAGCATACATAGCTGAATGTCTAGGATTCTAACCACCACCATGAGGCAGCTCCCCACCATCATGTGGTACCTATTGGTATCACTACCCTCGGTGCTTTTGTTGCTCTCACCTTGAAAAAAAAAAAAAACATTTATTTTTCGATGTAATCATTCATGAATAGATTAAAAAAGTACATTATAATGATGGCCTTATTGGTTTTATTTACCTCTATGTGCTTCAATATGGAAATTGAGGTTTTCTCCAAGACTTTTGGACGTTCCAACACTTGTTGAAAATTGTACTTGAAGTCGATCCTCAAGTATTACTCAGTGGCTACCTCTTGAAAATAATTTCCATAAAATGTATAACACCATGAAAATTGTTTGCGATAAAGCAATTATTTGTTCGCTACAGTTAGAAATTTTTTGGCTACAAATAATGTTCGTTTAATTCTTACAATTCATGCTCTTAGTTTATGATATCCACCCTGGCCCAGTTTGTGCTGCCCATGTTTTTATACTCTTTCCTTTGTCACTTTATCGGTGTCGGGGAGCCTATGAAAGGTTTCAAATATGTTAGATATTGCAACTTAAATATATTTAAAAGTAAAAAAAAAAATTGAACATTTTTCATTGAAAATATGATATGTGTCATACATTCTTGAACTGAGTAGCCAAGTATTTCCTTGTTTTCTCAATTCCTTCTCCTTTGCATCATCCATGAGCACCTTCCACTCCTTATCTGGAACCATCAGAGGACGCTCATACCTAGGGTTAATTTGTAAATCATCCCTATAATATTCCCTGATATATTTCAAATTTAATCCAGCTGTTGTGGTTACACCTTTTCCATTGAAGGTATCACCAAACAAGTTGATCATGTGGTTCATCAGATCATATTTCAATTTGTCATTTTGGGAATTCCACCATGTATGAATGGTCAGCCCAAAAATATCCAACACCTTATCATGCAAGTTATTATAAAAAATATCATTTCCTGCAAAAAAAATATGACCATTAATTAAAACTAATTTGAGGTATGTGGCTTTGAATTACATGAAAACAAACACTAGAGCAATTAAATAATACCTGCAAGCTTTGATATCTTGATTGGAACACAGTCCTGGTCCACCAAGAAGGTAACAGGAAACGATCCCTCGCTAACCACATGTACTGCTCCAGGATAGTAACTTTCACATTCGATGCTACTATCCTCTTTAACATCCCATGAAGTAGTAGTGGGTGAAGGGCCCTGCTAGTTTCGAACATCCAGTGAGGTCGTAGCATCCAAAGGTAATTGCTGGTCAGTAGAGTCCAATAGCCTTGTAGGTACAATAAATTGACGATGTGTTTAACCATTACTACTAACAATACCGATCTCTAAAGTCTGTACTCAATGCATGGGTGTTATCTCCAAAAATTCCTACAAATAGAAAACTTTAATTGATTAGATCATACAAAAATTAGAGAACTCAAATAACATAAATGGATATATGTCCATAGTTCATAAAATATTTCAAAGATGCCACTTACCCCATAATGTTCTATTTTTTCCTCAAGTCATGAATTCTTGCTTGATTTCTTCAGTCTTGGGTCTAATTACAATCAGTCTAAGAATTTATTGATTGGAATTTTTCAAATCCTTCTTCACAGTTTCCATTGGTTCGATCAAATAAAATATATCTTCCTCAACGACCACCTCATCATCCTGATGTGGTTTTCTCTACAAACATTTGTTATATAAATAAAAATATAACATAACATAATATATATATATATATCATCAATATTAATACTAATGATTAATTAATTAATTAAATAAAAAGACATGCCCCTTAGTAAATGCACGATGGGATTATATAAGACCCATAATTGTAAATGTAATATCATCACTTATCTATTATTCATATATTTATCCATTTATGGAGTTTCTATCCTATTTATGTTGGATTTTCCTATAGAAACAATATTTTATTGTTCCAATGGTATCGGAGCTCTAGGGTTTCCCTAAAAAATAGGACATTGTCCTTAAAAAAAAGGTAAAAGTAAAAACAAAAAAAGATAAAAGTAAAACCCCCCCAAAAAAGAGGTAAAAGTAAAACAAAAAAAAGGTAAAAGTGAAACCACACGTGGTTTCTTAATAAGCGGGTTTGGGTTTATTCTAGATAAACAAACAAAAAAGTGAGATTTGAACTTAGTTGGGGAAGGTAACACTCATTCCTCCTAACCACCCAATCTACACAATTTTACAAAATTTAAGGGGAAAAAGATCTAAAAATGCATAATAATCGCTACTAAGAAGCAAGTGAAATTTGAACTTAGGTGGGGAAGGTAACGCTCATTCCGCCCAACCACCCAATCTACTGAATTTTATAAAACTTAAGGGGAAACAAATATAAAAGTACATAATAATTGCTACTAAGAAGCAAGTGATGTTTGAACTTAGGTGGGGAAGGTAACAATCATTCCTTCCAACCACCCAATCTACAAGAGGTATTTAGGGGAAGAAAATTAATTATTTCAACCTTAAATTATTATTATTATTATTATTATGATTACTTAATATTTGTATTAAGTACAATTATTAAATTGCAAGAGTAAAGAAAAACAAGACAAAATTGAAGAAGACAATAAGTCAGTCAAAAGGAAAACCAACTATCGTTAAAGAACACCAGAAGTCAAGAATTATGGCGAAGTCTAAATTAGAATTGTAGTCCCAACTACAAATAACAATTCATAAAGTATTTGACATGACGAAGCTGGATATTTCTAAGGAATTAATGAGTAAAAAATATACCAATCAGAATCTACAAAACCAAAATATCATGAAAGATGCAGTCGAGAATAAAGAAGAAATAAAACGATTAAACAAAATCATCAAGGACAAAGATGAAAAAATCACACAAATTCAGACAAAAGTAAGATTCCAAGAAGAAGATAATTATAAAATTGAGCACATAGATCTGTGGATCAACACACAACTCACAAAATAGATCAGACAATTTTACTTAGAATTGAAGAATAAAACAATGCAAAAAATGGCTTGCAGCTGTTTAATGCTTTCATTAATCAAAAGCATTTGGATAATTAATTACAATGTAATACAATGGTATTAATAACCAGTCAATTCAAATGCATGAGAGAGGAATTCAAATTGATTGACTCTACCTAACTAAGTGGATAACTAGACATGTCTAAATCACTATCGAAGCCTAATTAGTTAGCTCCAGTTGTCTAAATCAATCCATCAGTCAGTTAGAATCAGTTAACTAGTCTAAATGAATGTGGTAGGTGAGGAAAGGTTCCTTCCCACATGCAGTTAATCAATGAATCACACTAATTTAATGTAAATGGATGTAACTAAATGTAATTGACTCCTAACTAGGCTTAACTAGTCACTAACTAGACTCAACTGAAGGAGGTTGGTTCTGGCACTCCCAGTGGCTCCTAAATTGTAGGTATTAGTATAGGAGGTGCCTAAAATGATGCATGCAAGTGCAATAAGTGGAATTTAGCCTCAACTAGTTTTCCCCACACTCTAGTAACTGGTACATGTGTCCCAATTAGGCCATGTGGACCCAATGATGGTAGTGACTAAATATAGACTGAAAAGACTCCTAATTTAGACATAATTAACCAAATTGGACAAGGGAGGACTATAATCCTAACACCCCCTCTGAATGATAACTTGGAAAATTTGTGGGCCCTGGTAACTAAGACCATAGGTCACCCATTACAGCTAAAGCAAAGTAACTGCTTAATACAAGGAATCAGGGAAAAAACCACATGGGAAACAATCCCCCCGTCTAACTAAGAAGGTAGAATCAAGATTCAAGTTAAAAAAACTTGAAAATATGTTGCTACAACCTTCATATTTGTTGTGTAGTGAAGCAGCATGCATGATGTTATGTGCACAGGTATCCTGGGGCCTGGCATGTAGACTTCTCCGTCTTCTCCCAAAATGATGATGGAAGGAAGGAGGAATGTAACCTTTTCCCTTTTTTGGATGAAGAGGTGTATGATCCACTATGTTATTCTGAGAGTAGTGTAGCTGATCATACCTTGCCATGTATCATCTCACACAGATTTTGTTGCATCTCTCTGAAGGAGGTGATTTTGCATGACATAGCACAAGGTTCTCTTTTTGAAACTGATCTTTTGTCCTCTATGAGTCAGATGGATTTCCGGTCATCTTCCTGGCTTCCTGCTTGGGAGTAGGCACTAAATTTGGATCTGAATTACCCTGAATCTCAATCTCATAAATTGATATTGCTAGTTCTACTTCTGATTCTGAAATACTAGTGGAAACTACAGAAGGAGTAGATAGAATGTTTTTACCTCCCCTTTCAAGTGGCAGTTGAGAGTGCACTGGTTCTGAAAATGGCAAGAAGTGTGAGAATTCATATGCCTTGGAGGCATGATTTGCAGCACCCTTCGCTATGATGTTCCCAGTAGAGATATATGTGATCTCTATTGAGTCAGGACCAAATGTCACTCGCTTTGGAGGGCCATTGTGAGTCATCTGGCATACAGATAACATATTTGCAACTAAGGAGGGAACATAAAGCACATCTTTGAAACTTCCATCTTCAAGCTTGATAGAATCCTTTCCTTTGGCTTGAATTTGACTATAACTACCCATGTGAATACAAGGGCCATCAGTAGACTGTAAAGAAGATAGTGATTCTCTGGATGCAACCATATGATTGGAAGCTCTAGAATCAATGAGGAAGGTATGTGTTCTTGAACAAATAGCCTTTAATGCATGGAATTTCTCATCATGTTCTTCAGTTTCTTCTCTATGGTTAGATTTCCTTGCGTTAGCAGGTACAGTGATGTTATGTTTCTCTATAATAACAACCCTTTCATCAATTGTTCTTCTCATACAACATCTTTCTGGATGAAATCCCCTTCCATAGTAAGAACAAAGGGTCTTTCCTTTTCCATTCTTCTTGATTATCCTTGAATCTGAGGGCTCATATGACTTCTCTTTCTCCACAGAAGGCTCATTCTTTTGCTTCCCCTTACCATTCATAGATTTGTGTCCTCCAACAACTAATGTTTGATATTTGGAAGATCTAATGATCCCCACTTGGACCAGCTTTTCATGTTCATGGGAGAGAGACTCAATGAAAGCATTGAGAGTTGGCATCTTCTGATTTGGTGTTGTGAGCTTCCCGGTATGAAAGGTTTATACAAAGACTAAATAATCTGTGCTAAGTTTTGAGAGGATGGAAAGGATGAGTTGATCATCCTCCTTCTCAACCTTACACAAATTCAACCGAAACACCAGGTGCTTGAATTTGGTGAAGAAATCATTCAGAGTTTCAAATTTTCCTAGGTGAAGAGAAATCAGCTCATTCTCTAGCTGATAGATCCTTAGATCATCTTGCTTATCAAATAGGGTAGCAAGTCGATCCCAAATCTCCTTGGGAGTATTCAATCCATTGATGTGAAATAGAATATCTCTAGAGATTGAAAGGAATAGACATCCATATGCTTCATCAAGCTTATTCCAATATTTTTCTTTGTCAACGTAATGAATCGACTGTACCTCTATGTCCATTATGAATCTATAGATTCTTTTGGAGCGAAGCTACATCTCCATTTCGTCCTTCCACTGATGATAGTTGAAAGGAGTGAGAAGCTCCATAGGAGGGGCCATTGTGCTAATGTACTGAATGCAATGAAGGAGACTTAAAAACCATAAATCACATGAAAAAACATACAAAGTAAGGTTGAAAACCTGCACTTTTGGGATTTTCTTCACACCCAGCTTAGTCAACCAATCAAGCTTGACCAACAATTCCTTTGCTTAATATTTATGTGGTAAATTCTCCACTTCTAGTTCAGTGTTGGAAGGAGAAATTTTGCTCAATTTGTTTTTTGATCCAAGTATGAATATGTTGAAGGAGAAGTGCCTTGTCTTCCAAGGCTCTGATACCATATAAAAATGAGCACATATATCTATGGATCAACACACAACTCACAAAATAGAGCAGACAATTTTACTTAGAATTAAAGAATGAAACAGTGCAAAAAATGGCTTGTAGATGTGTAATGCTTTCATTAATCAAAAGAAATTGGATAATTAATTATAATGTAATACACTGGTATTAATAACCATTCAATTCAAATGCATGAGAGAGGAATTCAAATTTATTGACTCTACCTAACTGAATGGATAACTAGACATGTCTAAATCACTATCGAAGCCTAATTAGTTAGCTCCAATTGTCTAAATCAGTGCATCAGTCAGTTAGAATTAGTTAACTAGTCTATCTAAATATGGTAGGTGAGGAAAGGCACCTTCCCACATGCATTTAATCAATGATTGGCGCTAACTGAATGTAACTAGATCTAACTGAATGTAACTAACTCCTAACTAGGATTAACTAGTCACTAACTGAACTCAACTAAAGGAGGTTGGTTTCGACACTCCGAGTGGATCCTAAATTGTAGGGATTGGTCTAGGAGGTGCCTAAACTGATGCATGCAAGTGCAATCAATGGAAATTATCCTTAACTAGTTTTCCCCACACTCTAGTAATTGGTACATGTGGCCCAATTAGGCCATGTGGACCCAATGATGCTAGTAACTAAATATAGACTGAAAGGACTCCTAATTTAGACATAATTGACCAAATTGGACAAGGGAGTATTATAACCCTAACAAATTCAAATATTAACAACCGTAATATAATCATTAATTATGGATACTATTACATTGATGTTTACCTCATTAGATCTAGTTTCTTGTGGCATCTGGCCACGATCATCCTGCCACGAAACACTTTATAACATGATTTTAACTAGAGTGAACAAAACCCTTCATAACATCCCGAGATCAGATTAAAATCAAGTGATACAAAGCATTTTGAGCGGATAAAAGTAAGACTGGGAATCCTTCATTTTTATAGAAGTAGTAAATGGAGCTTTGCAACCTTAAAAAAACAGTTATGGGAGGTCCTAGAGGGTTGCTTAGGGTGGGTATAGGGGGAAGCTCAGGGAAGCCAACACCAAGTATAAAAGGAGGTTTCCCCTTACCATTTGGACACACAATTATGGTGAAGTATCTTGTTGCTATAAGGCTGATTTATACCTTGTATTCTCTTCTTGTTATATGAATATTATACCTACAATTCTACTGCTATAACATATGATTTAATAGAGTCATTGAAACATATTCTATAACAGAGATGCTGAAACATACACTATAACAGAGGTGTTGTAACATAGCTACTAAAACATAGCCACTGTAATAGATCTGTCATAACAGAGGTGCTTTAACAAAAGTACTGAAATAGAGGTGCTAAAATAGAGGTAATAAGTCCGCTACAACAAGAGGGTGTGACAATAAACTTTGGGGTCATTATAAGGTTGTTAATGTAAGTATGATATTAGTTGTGTTAGAATATTAGACAATACTTAGATGGGGGGGTGAATAAGTATGATAAATTTTAATAATTAAAACCACTTTTAACTTATTCATTCATACACATGATCAACAAGATACAAGGAACACAACTTTTATTGTGGGAGCCCAATTGGGTAAACCACCAACACTTTCTATTACTGAAAAATAATACTTACAATAGTTTTGTCACCTACGACTGACAGGATGTTAGGAAACCCTATTTAATAACTACCACTGAAAGGAGGCTACAACCCCCTATTTTTATCAGCTACTACTCAAAGGATTCTATGACACCCTATTTACCAGCTACCACTAGAAGGAGGCTATGGCCCTCTTTTTTTATCACTTGCCATTGAAAGGATGGTACAACACCCTATTTACCAGCTACCACTGGAAGGAAGCTACGCCCCCTGGTTTTATCAGCTGCTACTGAAAGGATGCTACAAAACCCTATTTACCAGCTACCACTAGAAGGAGCCTAAGACCCCCCTAGAAGGCCTGTAGCCTGCCCTAGCACCACCTTGCCACCCTAACATATTTTTATCAACTTCCAGATATTGTTATTTCTTCAATACTATCATTGGTTTCTCATCACCGACTTGGTCTCTATCTGCTGTTGTTGCTGCTACATGGATCTGGACTATAGAAACACCTTTTCTAAACTTGAAATCTTGCTTATAAATACTCTTAACATCATTCATCATTATTTACAAATGGATATCTCGATTTTGATGTTTGACAATTGTGCCCTTTCAATCTGGAGTCATGCATGTTCATCAAACACATCACTTCATAAAACATGCCTCTTCATCAAACACATTTCCTTACTTCTCTATTTAATTATTAACAAACTATGCTTATCTTTTAATAATGTTTAATTTATAACATTAAACACTCTGTTTCACAGAGTCACTGGTTTTCCATTCTTCAATGCACTCATCCTTTATAAGTCTGCAATCACTTTTCATGAATCTACAATCATTCTTTATATGTTTGCAATAATATGTTATGCTACATGGATACTAAACTATGTTTATTATATCTTTGTTTATCATATCTTTGTTTTATATATGTTTCTTAATAATAAACATTTTGTTTGTTTCATGATATCTTTTAACAATTCTTGTAGCTTATCACATCATGTATTTTCTTTTATATTTCTGCCCTCTACATAAGCAATTTATTTAAGCATCATAATTTCAACCTCATTGATCATTTATATTTGGTTCTTGTTATGCTATAGATTCCTATAGTTGATGCTCATGATTCCAACTTCTTCAAGCATATCTAAACACCTTTAAGGTGCTTTTTGTTAGGATTATTATGATACTCCCTTGTCCATTTATAGTCTATTGATCATTTTGTCTAGAATAAGGAGACATATTTACTGTACTGGAGTATGGGGAACACATATAGAGGTTAAATTCCACATATTGCATGTTCATGCATGAGTTGAAGTGCCTCTGAGACCATTCTGTACATTTTAATATCCACTCCGAGTGCCACCTATAGCCTCCATCAGTTGGTTGTGGTAGGTAACCAGTTATGCTGAGTTAACCTTTAGTTACATTCACTTAGATCACTTTCAGTTAGTCTAGTTCCATTTTTGCATGGCTGCATGGGGAAGTGGCACCTTTTTCAACCTACCTTTCCAGTTTAACTGGTTTAACTAGTTTAACTGATTGTTAGACTGATTTAGTTATCCAAAGTTAGACCAGTGGCTCCCATGTAGTGATTTAGACACTCCTAGTTATCCATTCAGTCAGCATTGAGTTGGTAGATTCGAATCTCATCCACATGATTCAAATTCTCCTTATTCTAACAATGTTGTATACTTCTGGAATTAATGAAGAATAATGTTGTAATTTAGTGATCAATTCTTATCAATTTTATCTAAAATTTGTCTTTTTTAGTGTACATTGTTATTACTATTCCACTGCACAATTATACCTTTTAATTTCTCTCATTTACTGTAGGTCAATGGTTCAATAATTCAAACATGGTATCAGATCCTTGTTCAGGCTAGTAGCAAGTCTATCTAATCTCCATTGTACACTAGAAGTAGTTGGGTTTCCACATAAATCCTGCAATGTTTTCCTTGCTAACTCTGGATTCATCCAAAGAAGTCTTTGTAGGTGTGATGGACCCTGAGAAAGTGTACATGTAGAGGTGGACGGCTTGAAACTGACATGATTTCGAATTGATTTTGGTTTTTGTAGTGTTACTTGTAGGTACCTATGTAGCTTGTTGAGAAATTAACTGATCGACATACAGATTGATGGATTCTTCAGTTCTTGTACCCGAAATCCTTACACCCTTCAAATATGTTGATTGGAGGGTAGATATGCAGATCTCCTTATGCAATCTTGGCTTGTTTAGGATGACAATGGGTAGAGAGACAAAGACCCATCACCCTGCTGAAAAGAACAAGTTTTTGAATCGGTTGGATGAAGCCTTCGACTTCTTGTGCACTCATATCTACAGGGATATTTTGTTCCACCTTGAGAGACTAAGGACTCTGAAGGAATCTTGGGAAAATATAGAATCTTTATTTGGAAAACAAGATGAGCTTCGAGGGTACATATTGGAGAATGAGCTCATTACACTATAGACCAAAAGTTTCGAAACTATTCAACGATTTTTTACAAAATTCAATTCACTAGCACTTCAATGTAAACAATGAGGAATAGAGAGGAAAGATGAGCAACTAGTTCTATCAGTACTAATCAAGCTTGGCTCAAAGTACTCTGTCTGTGTCTCTACTTTCCATTCTAGAATAGCTTCCATTCCCAATTGGAAGTTGCCTTTTCTAGATGATTTTGATGAGTGTTTAATACAGGAGCAAGATAAATTGGTTCAAATTGGAGTGATTCAAACCTTCAAGAATCAAGCTCTTGTGGTGTCAGAGTAAAAAATGCGCAATCCAGAGGGAAGCACAAGGGGAAGGAGCCTGCAGCCACTGATTCGAAGCCAAAATATAATCAGAGATATTGCTAAGGAGTCTCAGGTTCCAAGAAAAAGAAGAAATTAGAGAAGAATAGATGTCCGTACTGTATCAGAGCCTTTCATCCTGAAATCTAGTGCATGAAGAAGACAATCAACCAACTGTCATCACTCCTTGAAAAAAAAAAAATTTCTCTTCCACAAAGAGTACATAAGTTTGATGCTAGACAACCGGAAAAATATCATGAGAGGTGCCATTCATTGAAGGAAAGCCTCTCTTAGTCGAAATCTTACTTAATAGATTTTGTAGCATCCAACCACATGGTTTCCTCCAAGGAATCCTTCACCACTCTTAATCTCACGGGAGGTCCTACTATTCATATGGGTGATGACTCTCAGATACCAGCAGTAGGAAGAGTTTCTATTAAAATCCAGCATGGAGAGTTTCAAAATGTACTCTATGTTCCCTCCCTTTCATCAATTTTGTTTCTTGTATATCAGATTACTCACAATGGCTCACCAAAGCAAGTGGTATTTGGACCTGACTTAGTATAGATCACATATATCTCAATTGGGAAGACTATAGAGAAAGGTGTTGTATACCATGCCTCCAAGGCATATGCATTCTCACATTTCATTCCATACTCGGATCCAGTACAACCACAACTTCTATCTGAAGCAGATAAAGGTATCGAAACTCCTTTACTTCCATTTGCAGATACAGATTTATTCTCTAACATTTCAGATTTAGATTCAAAAGAAGAGGAATACCAACATGATTTTTATATTGATGATCTAGATCTAGATATAGCATCCACTTCATCTCAACTACCTAAATGGGCTCAACAACTCATTAAAGCGGTTGAGGATGTTTCTAGGGATCCAGCTGATGAAAGAAGAACAAGGTCCCAATATCATAAAGAGTATGTTGCACTATTGCACACAAATCCACTTCTCCTTGATAGGTGTTTCATGATGTTTGGATCATATCCTCAAACATTCAAAGAAGCTTTCCTTGATCCATGGTGTAAATTAGTTATGGATGAGGAATTTGATCGCTACAAGACAACAAAATTTGGGAACTTGTCTCCTTACCTTCAAAGAGGAAACTAGTTCAGTGCAAATGGGTTTACAAGACCAAGATAGCCTTTGATGGAACTAAAACCAAGTACAAGGCTCATTTGGTGGCCAAAGGATACTCATAGGTTCAAGGATTGGACTATAATGAGACATTCACTCCAATAGCAATAATGGACTCCATCGGACTTTCCTTGGCAATTCCAACTTGAAAGAGATGGGAGGTACATCAAAAGGATGTGAAAAGTGTCTTCCTCCATGGTGACTTGAAGGAAGAGATTTATATGAAACAACCTAAGGGGTACATTGAGGATCCTTCCTTAGTTTTAAAAATGAGGAAATCATTCTATGGGATCAAAAAATCCCCAAGGGCATGGTATTCCAAAATGGATTCCTTCCTCATGTCATAGAAATCTGAAAGATGCAAATCATAATGTAATTTTTACATGTAGAAGAAAGAGGGATCCTTGCTATTGACTGTGTTGTATGTGGATGGATTTCTCATTACTAGCATCTCTGTTGCTGGATTGAGAAGCATCAGGTCAGCTCTAAACAAAGCATTCACTATGACTGATCTAGGACTATTAAGACAATTCATTGGTCTCGAAGTAAGTCAAAATAATTCAGGAATCATGATCCCACAGTCCATATAATCATTAGACATGCTTAGAAGACTCCACATGGAAGACTGCAAGGAAAGGAAACCCCTTTTCCTTTCCTCTCTGACATCAAGCTAGAGGAAAGTGGCTCTACACCATTGGTAGACATCACTCTTTTCAAATAAAGCATTGAGATCCTTCTATATCTCACACATTTGAGACCAGACATATCCTATGTTGTGAGTGCTACTTCCATGTACATGCAAGAGCCATATGAGCTGCATTGGAAGGAAACAAAGCGTATCTTGCACTATGTGTAGGGTACTAGATATTATGGGATCTGTTAGGTCATGATTTTGTCTTCCTTAGTTTTATGCTTTTGTTTATGTTTTTGAAATTTGCTAATATTTTTACTTCTAGGAAATTTTGGTGTAAAGGTTAATTTTGAGTTTATGTCTTTTAGTTTTCATCATTTTTTATTTTTTTCTCCTATTTTTTAAAGCTTGCTTTTATAAATTTTGCTTAGAGTTCATTCTTGAAGGGTTCTATAAGGTGTATATTGATTAATGGTTTCATTAATGACACTAAGATCAAATATTAATCATATAAACCAAGTCTTAAAACTGGATTAGTGATTAAATGACATGAAATTATGTGTTTGGACTTTCTTGTAGTGCAAGAGCGAAATTAATGCACTAGCGCGCTACAAAAAAGTCGTGAGTGCCAAAATAGTCATTTTTTCACTCTGATTTTTTCAGTGGTTTCATTCCTAAGGTGTTAATCACATCAATTAGCATATTTGATACGTGTCTTGCCACGCTAATCATGGAAATAGGTGTCTGGTCATCGTATGAGGGAGATCGTGGTAATGGTATGCAAATTCATGGAAAATGATGACAATGAGTGGAACGAGGCAGAATTTTCGGGAATAGGTTCCTAAGCTGAAGATTACGAAGGCATTAAATGTCATGGTGGAGACATATTGCTGAGAAATCGGAATTTTGACAGTTGAAGGAAGAATTAGGGCTTCCCAGCGGTGACAGTTCGAAGCGATCTGGAGGGTTGAAGATAGCTGGAACGTGCAATTCGACACCTAACCTTTCAAGGGATCGACTTCCAATGCCTGTATTAAAGTTTGGATGAGGTATCCCGTGTGACATTTGCTAGGGTTTGTTAAATTTGGGGGTTTTTTCTGATAAAACCTATAATGTCAAAATTTTAAAGGACATGAATTTAGTCACTCAATAGACTTTGAATGATGAGATATTAATCAAAATATCTAAATATTCATCATTTGAGTTACTAAAGTTTAGAGCAGAACTATTGGAGGTCTCTGAATCTATGATTAGGTCAAATTGCTGAAACTTGGCACAAAACATTTCCTAAACAGATGATAGAGAAGACTATGAGAGTTTGAAGGTAAATAGACTGCCAAAACTATGCAAATTTGAAGAAAAATAGACTGTGAGATTACTGACAGGTGCTGAAAACCATATTGAAAATGAAGAGGAGTGGAAAAACTAATAGGGCCGAGCCCAATGATCTCAGTTGGATAGATAAATTCCCAGGATGTGCTGAGCTATTTGAAAATGCAGGATGGTTGATATTTTTCAAGAAAATTGATGGATACAATGCTGAGGTCTCTCATAAGTTTGCTCGGTGTTATGACAAAGATACTGTATCTTTTGATACTTTGAAATTCAAATTGACCAAAGAGTTGGTAGCTGAGGCAACAGGGGTTAAAAATGAGGGAGAACTTTGGTTTAAGAAAGTGTCATTCACCTTTAGTGCACAAAGGTACCTACTGTCTGGTATAGTTCCAGATTGGGGTAAGGGTGTGCCCATCCATAACTTCAGGACTGAATGGGTAGAACCTATCAAGGTTTTACAAAGTTATATTACATGTGAAGGAAGGTATGCCTTAGTTTTTAAATACCATTTCAGGTTCCTTCAACACCTTAGTAATCAATCAAAGATGAACCTTCCTTTCTTCTTTCTAAAGAGCCTACAGAAGATGTCTTGCAAAATCAAAGAACACCAAAACCATACTAGACAGTCCATTTTTCACCATGGACTTATCAAACTCATTATCAACAGTATTTTGCAGAGAGAAGGAAAAACTTGGGAATATTTCCTTTTTGGCCAGGGTTTCAGAATAGTCAATAAGGACAGTCTAATAGAAAGCAAGCTGATAAAGGACAGACCTTGATCAGAAAACTAAGATAGAAGATAAAGGTTAAAAATGAAGACAATGTCAAATTAGAGGAAGTTGCATAGCCTACAAAAGAAGATTGTGAATCTAAACAACTTCTAAATGACATTGAGAGCAAAGATTTGCAGTCTGTTAATAAGGAGACTCAGCCTATTCAGGATGATGCACCAGCAGAGACATTTGTTGATGAAAAGATTGTACTTGTAGAGAAGGTTTCAGGTGATGAATAGGACACTAAAGTTCACAAGCAAAGTCCAATTACAGTCTTGTCAGAGGATGAAACATACCTGTTTGAGGAGGATAAGCTTCGTGTTATTGATGAAACTAAGGTTGGCACTAAAAATGTATTTCACAACCACGAAGATAGGGTAGCAGTACCAAAGAAAAAGAAGCTAAAAGTCATGGAATTTTCCTCAGTCACCCATCAGGGAAAAATTTAAAAAATGGAAGGCGAACTTGCCCCTGGGTGGAGACCAAAGACTAGACCCAGAAACAAGCTCAGGCTTAATATGAAGAAATTACTGAACCTTAAATCGAATAAAGAAGGATTAACTGTGATTGATGACTCCTCCTCTGATGAAAAACTGGATGTTGATAAGGGTGACAGCAAAGGGAAAAGACCAATGAAATCAGAAAAAGAATCTTCCCTCACTGAGACTAAACTGTCTGATGTATTTTTAGAGATACAAAGCCAAATGTTAAAGGAACAACAAGAAGGTGAGATAGAGGTTTCTCATTTAGAAAACAAGCTGATGGTTGATGAAAATGTTCCCTGTGAAACTGAAACTAAAGAAAACCTAAGTTTTCATGAGACTCCTACAGAATTGCTGCCAGAAGATGAAGAAATCTATAGGAGACTAAACATTCCATGGCTTCCCAATGAGATGCAAAGTACAACAAGAAATAAAGCATTTAATTCAAAGAAAGAGAATTTACAGAGAACTATAAAATAGTATAAACATCAAGTGGAATATATGTAGAAGACAAATGATGGTTTGGTTATGGCCAATAGAAGACTCAGAGAAGATATGGATGAGGTGAATAGCCACTATCAGGAGCTAATTGCAGTCTCGAAAGAGGCATTGAAAAGAAAAAGAAATACAAAGTCACAATTTACAATGTTAAAACAAACCATCAAAGATCTACAACAACAAAATGAAGAACTCACTAGAAAGATGGCAGAGATGGAAGCAGAGAAACTGAAGGCTAGGAGAAAGGCTCAAGCCTTAGAAGGGATAGCCTTGTTAGCAGAGGTAGCTAAAGATCTATGAGGCTTGTTAACAAAATCAGTTATTTGTTATGTTTTGAAGGATATTTCATTTTAGTAATTATTATTTTGATAAAACCATTTTGATGAGTAGGCTAAAAAGCAGTTAGGGTTTAGTCTTTAACTAAATTTTGAAGGATAGTATTAATGTATGTCACAAAGAGGACGAAGGGTTCGATTTTTTGGCTAGCTAGAGGAGGTCTCCAGACTTGTTCATAAGCTAATTAAATGAATCTGATGTGTATTTGAAGACTGATTATGAAATATATGCTCCATTTTACCCTTCAATTTGTTCTCTGGCTTTATTTATAGCTTGTTTTAGCTACTCAGTTGGTAATTTCATTGCTGGATTAAAGTTTTAATGCTTGTAGTGCTTTCCATTTGTGGATGAACTTTAGTGTTATTTTCTATTGTATACATGGTTATTATGTTATGCATCTCAGTTTTTATATGCTTGTGATTTAGTTCTTATCTAGGTTATGAATGCATTCCCTCTTGTCACCAAAATTTACAACCAGAAAACCTTTAAAAACCCTGTTTTGTTTGATTGAAATATTTGAGATTATGTTGGCTTGTTTTCTTATAGTATGGAAACAATTTCTGGCATAAACATCTTTGGCGCCGTTACTGGGGAACGAAGCTGAAAACATATTTTTCCTTGGGATACTTATCATTTCACTGGTTTCAAGAGGTGACCTTAAACCAACATATCTTTAAGACTACTTTTCACCAGTTTGTCACAGTGGCTACTAGGGGAATTGGAACTAGAAACATACCTATTTCACCTTTGCAACTGGGTGTTTCAGACCCAGAACAGATATTGAAAACAACAAGGAATATTAGAAGGTCTCAGTCATTACCATCCCTATGTGACCCTGACGAGTTGGATGGTTCATCACCTTCATCTGTTTTGAGAAAAGAATAATAAACTTCACCTTGGTTAAAGCCTATAATTCTTGTCAGTAACTTTCAAGTTTTCACTGATCCTCAATGTTTCAGAAAATCTAAAACAGTATCTCCTGGTAAGATACCTCTATTTCATTTGAAAGTAGGTAAAACCCTTTTTCAGCTAAGTTCCAGCTAAATCTATCCATCACCAAAGTCAGCCAGCCTTAAAATGGCAGCCCAAAATCAGCCTATTGACATGATGGACCGAATGGTTGCAGCCAGATATGCACCATTAGTTTTTCCTCACCCTTTAAATGCACTTCCTAGAGGTGACTATCAGAAATACCTGCCTAGGTTTAATGGACAGGGTGAAACTACAACTGAAGAGCACTGGGAAGCTTTTCTCAGTTATGTTGATAACTAGAACATTGAAGCTAAGGACGTATGGATGAGGATGTTTGTGCAAAGCCTTGATGGATATGTCAAAAAATGGTTTAGGGAGATGCCTGCTAATTCGATCACCATCATAGAAGAGCTTCAGGACCTCTTCATGAGACAATGGGGTGACACCAAAGACCATACTTATTATATAAATGAGTTTGGAGCCCTTAGGAGAAAGAAGGATGAAACCATTGCACATTTTTCAAAAAGATTCAATAAAATGTACAGCAGAATTACTGCAGAAATAAAACCTTCAGAAACATCTGCAAAACTCACATATGCAAATGCTTTCGATCATGAATTTTCTTTACTACTAAGAAAGAGAAGACCTGTTTCTTTACTGAATATGCAGGATGCAGCATTAGAGGTGGAGTCTAATATATTGGCTTTCAATAGATTGAAGAAGGAAACAGCTCAGCAGTTGTATGACAGGAAAGGTAAGAAGGAAGTAGCTCCTGGGGTTTCAACATCTCATTCTTCAGAAGGAAAAATTGATGAGATGGAAAAGTTAGTGAATATTTTGACTACAAAATTAAACAAGTTAGAACTAGAAAGAAATTCCAGCAATCCTATTCAAGAAGGTGAAAGAAACCCTAAAAATCAGAACCAATTCAGCAGACAAGTTGCTCCACGTTTCATATCTAGAGAACGAAGAAATAATGATATTGAGCGAGAAAGGAGAGAGACCGAGGACCAAAGGGTACCACCATCTCTTCAGAACAATGTTGTTGATGAAGAAGAGATTGATGAAGAAGTGCTATTTGAAGACACGGATCAGGATATGAACTATTTTGGAGAAATATTGTTTGAGGGTTTTCTCACTGAAGATGAGTTTTTAAATGCAGAATATTATGATGCTGGTATGTTTGAAATAGAGGATGATTTGAATCTAAAAATGATTGTTGTAATTACTGATGTCTGTCAAAATGAACCCAAGAAGACTGTGAATTTGAGGTCAGGCCCAAAACAAGTAGTACAAAACCCAAAGAAGAAGGTAGTTGTACCTGCTAAGCAGCAATCTGATCCTGTGTCAGAGAAAAAACAAATTCCATAAAAGCAAAGGAAGAACATGGAGGCTGAAGAGGTAAATAAAACTGTGCAGAATTTTAATCTGGAAAATGAATTAATCAAAATAAATATTCCTATGCCTTTTACTGAACTAATGAAAAACCGTTCTTACAAAGAATCAGTTCTTAAAATGATCGGTTCAGCAAACAATCAGCCTATTTCTGATACAGTTATATTGCAAGAAGAAAATCCTAATATTTTTATTGTATCAGCCTTGGTTGAAAAAACTGAGAAGGAAGCAGGTGCTTCGCCTCCATTTTACATTACTCTGACAGTCCATGAACAAATGATACATAACTGCTTGTTAGATTCAGGAGCATCACACAACCTAATGCCAAAGGCTTTCATGGAGGCTTTAGGTCTGAGTATAACCAAACCCTATCATGATCTGTATGCATTTGATTCATGAGCTATAAAGTGTTTAGGTGTGATTAAAGACATGGTTGTCAGTTTGGCTCAATTACCAATGAAAAGTGTAATCATGGATGTTGTGGTAGCTGATATTACACCTAAATTTGGGTTACATCTCTCTAGGTCCTGGGAAAAAAAAGTTGGTGGAAATTTACAAATGGATTTGTCATATGCTACTATTTCTGTGTTTGGAGGAGAAAACAGAAGGCTATACAGAGAGCTTAGTTTACCTATATTGTGACAGATGACAAGAACCCTACCAACCATCCTCTATATGTTGTTGATAAATATTTGGGTACTTGTATGCTACATTTTAGTGACGATGAAAATATTGCTGGTTTTTTACAGGTTGAAAAGGAATAGCCAGTTAAATGCAGCAAGGAAGAGGAAGATGAGCTTTGGAATTTATACTTTGATGGATCATCTTGCAAAGAAGGTGCTGGAGCAGGGATTCTTCTTATATCCCCTGGTGGTGAAACATTAAAGCTGATGTATAAATTAGAATTCATTACTATGAACAATACTGCTGAATATGAAGCTTTTCTATTAGGATTGAAGGCTGCCAAGGATTTAGGCATTTAGCAGATTTCTGCATATGGAGACTTCGAATTAGTTGTTCAGCAGGTGAGGAACAACTATCAAGTGAAACAGGATTTGCTGAAAGTCTATAGAAATGAGGTATGGGACATGGTTGATAATTATTTTGTAGCTTTTAACATTACCTATATTCCAAGGGACCATAATCAGACTGCTGATTCATTGGCCCTAGCTGCTACACATTTTAGAATTCACAAAACAACACAGTTGAGGTATCCCATTAAGGTTAGGTATAGACCATCTGTACCTGACAATGTAAAGCAGTGGAGCATGTTTGAAGATGACATTGAAATTAAAATATTTTTGTAGCTTACACATGATTTTTCTAATTCCCTGATTGATCAGGGGGAAGATGATGAGGATGGAGATGTGGAAGAAATTGCTGAAAATGAAATTGCTGGCCACAATATTATTGAACTAAAAGCTAATTTCATCCCCAAAGGTTTGGTACCTTTATAAAGGATATTTTCAAAAGACGATACACGCCTAAAACCTATTGTACAGTCTTCAGAAGAGAATGTGGTGGATTGTAACATTGGCATTGCAGAACATCCTAGAATGGTGAAAATTTCGAAAGCACTCACAGCTGAATAGAGAAACAGGTACATAAAATTGTTAAAGGAACATGTTGATGTCTTTGCATGGTCTTATGAAGAATTGAGAACATATGATACTAGAATTATACAACATAAAGTCCCTTCAAAATCGAATGTTAAACCTTTTCATCAGAAATTAGGGAGGATTAATCCAGCCTTGTTTCCTGTTATTGAAAAAGAAGTGAAGAAGTTATTAGATACCAAGATCATTGTTCCTCTCAGGTACTCTTCATGGGTGGCTAATCTAGTTCTTGTTAGGAAAAAGAACGGAGAGATCAGACTGTGTTATGACTTTAGAAACTTGAATAGATATTCACTAAAGGATAATTATTCTCTGCCTAAAATTGAGAAAATATTGCAAAAGGTTGTTGGAGCATAGAGGATTTATATGGTTGATGGCTTCTCAGGATACAATCAGATTTCTATGCATCCTGACGATAAGGATAAAACAACTTTTACCACTCCCTGGGGAACTTTCATGTATGATAAGATGCCTTTTGGTTTAATGAACGCTGGAGCAACTTTTCAGAGGGCTATGGATATAGCTTTTGTTGGGGAAAAGGACAAGTTTGTCGTAATTTACTTAGATGATATTACTGTATTTTCAAAATTAGACGATGAACACCTAAAACATTTGAAACAGACTTTCCTAAAGTGCAGAAATTTTGGTTTGTCCTTGAATCCAAAGAAGTCACACTTTGCTGTACAGGAAGGGAAATTACTGGGTCATTTAGTTTCTGCTAATGGTATAAGGATTGAACCAGAAAGGGTAAAAGCAATATTGAAGATAAGTCTTCCTAGGAGTAAAAAAGATGTCCAATATTTCATTGGTAAAATTAGCTTTCTGCGTTGGTTTATACCAAACTTTGCTGAGACTATCAAGCAGATTACAGCCATGCTAAAGAAGGATCAAGAAGTCAAATGGACCACTGAAGCAAAGAATTCATTTGAAAAAGTCAAGATGGATCTTACAGAAGCCCCTGTATTAGTAAGTCCAGATTTCACCAGATAATTTCTAACATTTTCATTTGCATCTGAAGATACACTAGTAGTTGTTCTACTGCAGAAGAATAAGGATGGTCTTGAGAAACCTATTGCATTCTTCAGCAAAACTCTCAGAGATTCTGAATTAAAATATAGCATCTTGGAAAAATAGGCTTATTCTTTGGTGAAAGCTTTGAAATTTTTTAGAATCTATGTTTTGCATTCCAAAGTTATTTCATATGTGTGTGATGCTGCTGTAAAAGATGTTTTGACACATCCTGACAGCGAGGAGAAAAGAGGAAAGTGGATTGCTAAAATCATGGAGTATGATGTAGATATCATACCTACCAAACTAGTCAAGGGATAGGGTTTAGCCAAGTTGCTGGCTGAATCAAACTGCCAAGGTTTAGGATAGCATGTGATGGCATAAGAGCTAGCTCAGGAAGAAAATCAAGCAGAGTTGGGGAAATAGAAGATTATGGACTTTTATTCAACATCCATATGGTACGCAGACATTTTGTATTTTGTATTTTATTTGCAATGTCTTGAGCATTTAGATAGAAAACCTGCTAGATCTTTGAAGCTAAGAACTACTAAGTACTATTTAGTAGAACAACAGTTATTTTCGAAGGAACCAGGGGGTATTCTACTCAGATGCTTAGATAAACCTGAAATTGAAGGAGTGATTTCTGAATCTCATGAGGGTGCTTGTGGAGATCGCAAGTACTGGAAGGAAACAACATACAAGATCTTAAGAGTTGGGTACAATTGGCATTCTTTGTTTGTAGATGTATATCAACAAGTAAGAGCTTGCATCCCTTGTCAGAAGTTTGCTAGCAAACAAAAATTGTTGTCATTACCTTTAAAACCAATTGCAGTAATTGCTCCTTTCCAGCAATGGGGTTTGGACTTTATAGGAGAGATAAGTCCATCTTCCTCAGAACAACACAGGTGGATTTTGACTACAACAGACTTCTTTACCAAATGGGTGGAAGCTATCCCTACCAGGAATGCCACAGATAAGGTGATTATGGAATTTATTGAATAAAATATCCTCAGTAGGTTTGGGTGTCCTCAGAAAATAGTGATAGATAATGAAAAATATTTTAAGTCTAAGGAAATGGAAGCATTTTGTGAAAATAATGGTATCTTGTTGAAACATTCAACTCCTTACTATCCCCAAGGTAATGGTTTAGTTGAGTCCTCAAATAAAAATATCATTCAGACTATCAAGAAACTACTAAAGCATAATAAGAGATCATGGGATTCTATGTTGAAATATGCATTATGGGCTGATAGAATAACAGTCAAGAAAGCAATTGGAACTTCTCCTTTCCAATTAGTGTATGGTACAGATGCATTTTTTCTTGTTCAGTTGGGCATTCCAGTGATGAATTTTCTTCAAATTTGTGAGGAAGAACCTAATGATATGCAGAGAAGGATTTATGAGATGATAGAGTTGCAGCAGAACAGAGAAAGAGTGGAAGAAAAGGCACAGTTATACAGATTGAAGATCAAAGATAGATTTGATAGGAAAATCAAAGATAACACTTTCTCAATTGGTGACATGGTTCTAAGGTGGGATGCCAGGAAAGAGCAAAAAGGAAAACATGGAAAATTTGGCAACCTCTGGTTTGGCCCTTTCCTAGTATCTAAGTTTTTGGAAAATAACACTTTTGTCCTATAGAATTTGGAGGGTGAGGAATTGTCAAGTCTAGTTAATGGACGATTCCTCAAGCATTTCTACAGTTTTTTAGGGGAATTTTGGTTTTTCATTGCATATACCGATGTGAGTAAAACATAATAAGGACTCCATAACCCAATGGAAATTTTGCATATTAGCAGGTAGTAGGAAACAAGGAACTGGTCTACAGGTTCTTGAAGCCTCACAAGGAGGACTTCATCCCACAGCAGGAGCCAGATGTCAGGTCATGATTTTTTCTTCCTTAGTTTTATGCTTTTGTTTATGTTTTTGAAATTTGCTAATATTTTTACTTCTAGGAAATTTTGGTGTAAAGGTTAATTTTGAGTTTATGCCTTTTAGTTTTCTTCATTTTTTATTTTTTTCTCCTATTTTTAAAAGCTTGCCTTTATAAATTTTGCTTTAGAGTTCATTCTTGAAGGGTTCTATAAGGTGTATATTGATTAATGGTTTCATTAATGGTTTCATTAATGAAACTAAGATAAAAGATTAATCATATAAACCAATTCTTAAAACTGGATTAGTGATTAAATGACATGAAATTATGTGTTTGGACTTTCTTGTAGCGCAAGAGAGAAAGTAATGCACTAGCGCGCTACAAGAAAGTCGCGAGTGCCAAAATAGTCATTTTTCACTCTGATTTTTTCGGTGGTTTCATTCCTAAGGTGTTAATCACATCAATTAACATATTTGATACGTGTCTTGCCAAGATAATCATGGAAACAGGTGTCTGGTCATCGTGTGAGGGAGATCGTGGCAATGGTATGCAAATTCATGGCAAATGATGACAGTGAGTGGAACGAGGCAGAATTTTTCAGGAATAGGTTCCTAAGCTGAATATTACGAAGGAATTGAACATCCTGGTGGAGATATATTGCTGAGAAATCAGAATTTTGATAGTTGAAGGAAGAATTAGGGCTTCCCAGCGGTGACAGTTCGAAGCGACCTGGAAGGTTGAAGACAGCTGGAATGTGCAATTCGACACCTAACCTTTCAAGGGATCAACTTCCAGCGCCTGTATTAAACTTTGGATGAGGTATCCCACGTGACATTTGATAGGGTTTGTTAAATTTGGGGGTTTTTCTGATTAAGCCTATAATGTCAAAATTTTAAAGAAGGACATGAATTTACTCACTCAATAGACTTTGAATGATGAGATATTAATCAAAATATTTAAATATTCATCATTTGAGTTCGTAAAGTTCAAAGCAGAACTATTCGAGGTCTCTGAATCTGTGATTAGGTCAAATTGCTGAAACTTGGAACAAAATATTTCCTAAACAGATGATAGAGCAGACTGTGAAAGTTTGAAGTTAAATAGACTGCCAAAACTGTGCAAATTAGAAGAAAAATAGACTGTGAGATTACTGAAAGGTGCTGAAAACCATACTGAAAATGAAGAGGAGTGGAAAAACTAATAGGGTCGATCCCACTGATCTCAGTTGGATAGATAAATTCCCAGGATGTGCTGAGCTATTTGAAAATGAAGGATGGTTGAAAATTTTCAAGAAAATTGATGGATACAATGCTGAGGTCTCTCAGAAGTTTGCTCAGTGTTATGACAAAGATATTGTATCTTTTGATACTTTGAAATTCAAACTAACCAAAGAGTTGGTAGCTGAGGCAACAGGGGTTAAAAATGAGGGAGAACTTTGGTTTAAGAAAGTGCCATTCATCGTTAGTGCAAAAAGGTACCTACTTCCTGGTATAGTTCAAGATTGGGGTAAGGGTGTGCCCATCCATAACTTTAGGCCTGAATGGGTAGAACCTATCAAGGTTTTACAAAGTTATATAACATGTGAAGGAAGGTATGCCTTCATTTTTAAATACCATTTCAGGTTCCTTCAACACCTCAGTAATCAATCAAAGATAAACCTGCCTTTCTTCTTGCTAAAGATCCTGCAGAAGATGTCTTGCAGAATCAAAGAACACCAAAACCATACTAGACAGTCCATTTTTCACCATGGAATTATCAAATTCATTATCAATAGTGTTTTGCAGAGAGAAGGAAAAACTTGGGAATATTTCCTTTTTTTGTCAGGGTTTCAGAATAGTCAAGAAGGACAGTCTAATAGAAAGCAAGCTGATAAAGGACAGACCTTGATCAGAAAAATAAGACAGAAGATAAAGTTTAAAAATGAAGACAGTGTCAAATTAGAGGAAGTTGCAGAGCCTGCAAAAGAAGATTGTGAATCTAAACAACATCTAAATGACATTGAGAGCAAAGATTTGCAGTCTGTTAATAAGGAGACTCATCTTGTTCAGGATGATGCACCACCAGAGACATTTGTTGATGAAAAGATTGTACTTGTAGAGATGGATTTAGGTGATGAAGAGGCCACTAAAGTTCAAAAGAAAATTCCAATTACAGTCTTGTCAGAGGATGAAACATACCTGTTTGAGGAGGATAAGCTTCCTGTTATTGATGAAACTAAGGTTGTCACTAAAAAGGAATTTCACAGCCAGGAAGATAGGGTAGCAGTACCAAAGAAAAAGAAGCTAAAAGTCATGGAATTTTCCTCAGTCACCCATCAGGGAAAAACTTTAAAAATGGAAGGTGAACTTGCTCCTGGGTGGAGACCAAAGACTAGACCCAGAAACAAGCTCAGACTGAATATGAAGAAATTACTAAACCCTAAATCGAATAAAGAAGGAGTAACTATGATTGATGACTCCTCCTCTGATGAAAAACTGGATGTTGATAAGGGTGACAGCAAAGGGAAAAGACCAATGAAATCAGAAAAAGAATATGCCCTCACTGAGACTAAACTGTCTGATGTATTTTTAGAGATACGAATCCAAATGTTAAAGGAACAACAAGAAGGTGAGATAGAGGTTTCTCATTCAGAAAACAAGCTAATGTTTGATGAAAATTTTCTCTATTAAACTGAGACTAAAGAAAACCTAAGTTTTCATGAGACTCCTACAGAATTGCTGCCAGAAGATGAAGAAATCTATAGGAGACTAAACATTCCATGGCTTCCCAATGAGATGCAAAGTACAGCAGTAAATAAAGCATTTGATTCAGAGAAAGAGAATTTACAGAGAACTATAAAACAATATAAACATCAAGTGGAATATATGCAAGAGACAAATGATGGTTTGGTTATGGCCAATACAAGACTTAGAGAAGATTTGGATGAGGTGAATAGCCACTATCAGGAGCTAATTGCAGTCTTAAAAGAGGCATTGAAAAGAAAAAGAAATACAGAGTCACAATTTACAATGTTAAAACAAACCATCAAAGATCTACAGCAACAAAATGAATAAATCACTAGAAAGATGGCAGAGATGGAAGCAGAGAAACTGAAGGCTAGGAGAAAGGCCCAAGCCTTAGAAGGGATAGCCTTGTTAGCAGAGGCAGCTAAAGATCTATGAGGCTTGTTAACAAAATCAGTTATTTTTTATGTTGTGAAGGATATTTCATTTTTGCAATTATTATTTTGATAAAACCATTTCGATGAGTAGGATGAAAAGAAGTTAGGGTTTAGTCTTTAACTGAATTTTGAAGGATACTATTAATGTATGTCACAAAGAGGACGGATGGTTCGATTTTTTGGCTGGCTAGAGGAGGTCTCCAGACTTGTTCATAAGCTAAGTAAATGACTCTTATGTGTATTTGAAGACTGATTATGAAATAAATTCTCCATTTTATGCTTCAGTTTGTTCTCTGGCTTCATTTATAGCTTGTTTTAGCTACTCAGTTGGTAATTTCATTGTTGGTTTAAAGTTTTTATGCTTGTAGTGCTTGCCATTTGTGGATGAACTTCAGTGTTATTTTCTGTTGGATACATGGTTATTATGTTATGCAACTCAGTTTTTCTATGCTTGTGATTTAGTTCTTATTTGGGTTATGAATGCATTTCCTCTTGTCACCAAACTTCACAACCAGAAAACCTTTAAAAACCCTAAAAAACCTGTTTTGTTTGATTGAAATATTTGAGATTATGTTGGCTTGTTTTCTTGTAGTCTGGAAACAATTTCTGGCATAAACAGAATCAATTATGCATCTAGTGCGCAGCTTGATCTCATAGGATTCATAGATTCACACTGGGATGGATATGGGAATGATAGAAAATCACTTTATGATTTGTGTTGGGATCTGGGACATTTTTTTGGTCTAGTAAGAAGTAGGAAACACTTGCACTCTCTTCAAAAAAAGAAGGGTACAGGGGGGGTGTAAATGTTGCTATTCAAGAAATTTGGCTACACAGAATCCTGACAGATTTTGAGATTCACACTTCACCTTCAATGGGAATCTATTATGACAACCAGAGTACAATAAAGATATCCACTGATCTAGTTCAAAAGTAGAGGACGAAGCACATTGAGGTTCAGATGTATTATATTCGAGAACTAGTGCATGGAAAAAATATCACACTGCATTATTGTCCTACAAAGGACCATATTGTAGACATATTCACCAATTCCTTCATAGAAAAGATATTTGTCTTTCTCAAATATCTTCTAGGTGTAAAGTCTTGATTCATAGTTCTTATTCCTGCTTATTTTTTGAGAGAGCGTTTTTACCATGAGGTTTTCCCCATTTTCCTTAGTTTATTAAGCAGTTTTATTTTTCATTATATTGTATGGGTGACTTTTGGCCTAGTTTCCAAGGCCCAAATTCATCCAAGTCAGATTAAGGGGGGGTGTTAGGATTATTATAATGCTCCATTACCCATTTATAGTCTATTGATCATTTTTTCTATTATAAGGAGACATATTTACTGTATTGGAGTATGGCGAACACATATAGAGGTTAACTTCCACTTACTGCATGTTCATGCATGATTTTAAGTGCCTCTAAAACCATTCCCTACATTTTAGGAGCCACTCTGAGTTCCACTAGCAGCCTCCATCAGTTGGTTATGGTAGGTAACTAGCTATACTTAGTCAACCTTTAGTTAGATCACTTTCAGTTAGTCTAGCAGTAGTTTTGTATGGCTGCATGGGGAAGTGGCACATTTTTCCACCTACCTTATCAGTTTAACTTATTGTCAGACTGATTTAGTTATCTGGAGTTAGACTAGTGGCTCCCATGCAGTGATTAAGACACTCCTAGTTAGCTAGTCAGTTGGGATTGAGTTGGTAGATTCGAATCTTATCCACATGATTCAAATTATCCTTATTCTAACACTATTGTATACTGCTGAAATTAAAGAACATTAATATTGTAATTTATTGATCTATTCTTATTAGTTTTCTCTGAAAATTGTCTTATTAAATGTACATTTTTATTACTATTCCATTGCACAATTATACCTTTCAATTGCTCTCATTCCCTGTAGATCAATTGTTCAATGATTCAAACACTTCTTTGCTTTCATCTTATATACCTTTTATGGGAATTCTTCACCATGTGTAGGCATACTTCACAATACTATGTGGGAATTTAAATACATTCTGTAGGCATAAATCCTTCCGCAATGAACTTTCCACAACATAAATATTTCTGCAATTTCCTTTCCACAACAAAAATATTTCCGCAGTCACATTTCTGCAACATAAATCCTTCCGCAATTTTATTTCCTCAACGACATTTCTGCAACAACATTTCTGCATTATCTTTCCGCAAATTGTCTTTCCATAATTGCGGGTTGTGGGTATGCATTACATTTTTTTCAAAATAGGCTCCCGTAAATTTATTTTGCAATTAACTTTTCCGCAACTATATTTCTGCAATTACCTTTCTGCAAACTCCTTCCACAATTAACCTTCCTCAATTGCGGGTTGCAGGTTGCGGTAATTCCTTTTAACTTTTTTGAAACAGGATTCTGTAAATTCCTTTCACAATTAACTTTCCACAATTGCAGATTGCGGATTGCGAGTATGCATTTCCCAAATTTAAAAAACTGTCTTCTTCTATTTTTTGGCTGCAATATTCTTTCCATATTCAGATTTCCTATTGTGGATTGTGGGTTGCAGATTTCAGATAACGGATCTGCTTTTCATAAATTCTCAAAAATGACTTCCGCAAATATATTTCTCTATAGTCTTCCCATAGCTTTAACAAGCTTGCACCTTGGCATTGCGGAAACTATTCTAGACCATTAATCTTTCTCTCTCTTATGATCTGGGCTGTCTAAATATTCACTTCAAAAAGATATAGCCTCACAAGACGTGGCAGGAATTTCCTTAGGGCAGTTTTGACTAATATTTCCATACTTAGTCAATTTCCAAAGTTTCACAAAATTGCCATAGTTTTCCAAAATGATGTCAGATTGCAACACTTACTTCATGATAGCATCAGAACACCATCATATGTCTTTCCAGCCTCATCACACATTCCACATCATCATGCATGACATGTCATCACTTCCTTTGTTATTCCTTTGTCTTACACTGAGTTTTCCCTGCCATCATGTCCTTGGTTATTCCTTTGTCATTAATGGACTCCTTTAACATCAATGACAACTATATTCAACAAGTTGTTAATGAAGTTAAGTGCCAAAACAAATGTATTGTTTCAACATCCTAAGTTCAAGGTTGTTAGTTAAGAATTCTTGTCATGGTATTGTACTTTGTTGAATATTATCAAGAGAAGTTTTGGCTGGATTTTCTACCATAAGAGGGTTTTCCAGGGTAATTTGGTTTTATCTCTGTGATTGTCTTACCTTTAGTGATCCTTATTTAGGTAGAGATGTATTCTTATGACTGGTATATGATGCAAAATATTTTAAAAATTCCTACATAAATCTATTTTTTCAACACTAAGGTCTTTTTCAGTTATGGAAATCCTAGTATTCACTGAGCTATTCTAAAACAGGGAGATACTTTTCTGATTTGCTACTACATGTCCCAAAATTAGGACACGGTGTCCCTACAACATGACACTTATAACCCAAACAAAATTGTAAAAAAACAATTTTATTGTCATTCATTCACATTTTTCAGTGAGGATTGAGCTCTAAGAGGGGTTCTTTTTGTAGGTGAAGAGAATTATAAGGTTTTCCATATTGATCTACCCCATTTTGTAATTAACAGTGGTGATTCGACATCTATGTAGTACATTTTAATTTTGATGACTTTATGAGAAATATGATTCTAACATCTATGTCATATAATGTTTTGATTTTGATGACTTAATGAAAATTTTTATGAGTCTTTGAGAACCCACTGCACTGATGGAATTATAACCCCCCCTCTTTGTCATCCTTCTCTTCCTCTATCTTCAATTTCTGATGTATTTTATTCTTCCATATACATGTACATATTACATTGTTTGGCTCTTATTTTTGATGTTTTTTTAGTATTATTATATGTAAATTTACATGCTACAGTGTTTGGTTCTTAGACTCTCAAATCAAGTTAGAAAAAATCAAAATGGGATTCATTTCACATAGAGGAGGTTGCCCTTTATTTCTATTCCAACCCATGACATTCAATCAAAGTGGCATCATCATTCTAAGTGGGATAATCTAAAATACAAAGGGTGTTTAGTAATGGGAACATATAATAATATGTTGTGCCCCCCATCCATGTAATCTAATGAAATAGAATAAGTCCTACTTTGGTTGTCTTTCTTATGCCTCTCGTGGGCATCCAATAGTGGGGGAAAAGGAATCCAATCACCAACCATTTTTCCTTGTTTCAATAGTGCATTAAGACCTATCCCTTTTCGCTAATGTGGGTTTCAGTTGGGTCTATGATTTTCATATGTATTGTGATTTGTGAATGTGTAATATGTATTAATTGTAATTTCTATTGAATATATGTAAATGTTATAGTTTCTACAAAATATTGGATCTGAATCTCTCTCTCTCTCTCTCTCTCTCTCTCTCTCTCTCTCTCTATATATATATATATATATATATATATATATATATATATATATATATAACATGTCCATCGTGTCCTAATTTTGGGGGTTGACGTTTCCTTGTCTGACACTCATATTCCTGTGTCCTCCATGTCCCGTGTCCTCGTGTCAGGTGACTTAGGTCCCGACACAATGCTAGACACATGTTTTGGACGTGTCCTAAAATATGACACATCCAAAACAAGTGTCTGACACCGTGTTAGGATGTGTCCATCTATAACACGATGACACATGAAACTTTGGCCTATTTGGACATGTACGGTGACTTAGATACTGAGAAATATGAGGTTGTTTCAGGGGTTTAATAACATCCTTAGATCAAGTCTTGGATAAGAACAAAAGGAAATCATCACAGAGAGACACCTAAGAATTAAGATTAATTGGGGCTGATTTGAGATCTACGTACAAATAGGACATTTTATGAAGACGACCTATGCCAGAAGAAAACATATTAGAGTCGACCCATGCCTAGTAATTTTATAGGGCTGTCTTATATTAATTTTATGGTGAACATATCAAGTATTTATATAGCTAGGCTTGACACATTCTTTGTATGATTTTTTTCTTTGTTTCAATCTGCATAAGAGAAAAAGTCTTGTGTCAAAAATAATTCACAACTTGTTCTAAATGGGTAGATTTAAGTAATTTCCTATAGAATAATTGGAGTGGATTTAATGGCATCTTGAAACAATGGAAATTCATGGAGTTCCCTACTTTCAAATAGCAGTCATAATACAGTATTGTAGAATCACCACTTGAATATTTGAAAAAACAATTGGAGAAAATATGCAGTCAAAGAAGAGGCCGATCCACTTGCAATAATATTATGTAGTTTTTTGGTGAGGTTTACAATCGTGGCTGAAGAACAGATGTACACCTGTGGAGGAAATAATTTGCATGAAGATCATACTGAAGTATTCCATCGTTTTAGGGAATATTTTCTAATATCCACCAAATATTAGCAATGTAGGAGGAACCGAAGCTCTGTGGGAAGGTTCTTCATCTACCTTTGGATCATTGTCAGTTTCAGACCTTAACACATCTAAACTCATCCTTGTTTCAGTATCTAGGTAAGAGTTGCTACCTTAAAAAGGTATCTCCTCTTCCTGTTGCACCCTTTGACCAACATGCCATTTGAAGAGAATACTGAAGTATGCCATCAGATTAGGGCATGTTACCCATAGAGAATAAAAAAACTATTGAGGAATTGGGGTTTAGTAACCTATAAATCCAACTCTGCCGAATTCAATTGCTTGATAATTTTGATACCTTAAAGGTACATAGTGCATCCTTGGTTTTTATGTTTTCAGAGGATCTTCCTTTAGTTTGATGGAAAATAATAAATTCATAGTATTTCATGCATTTTTTTTGTTGATGAGGCTTTTTGAGGTCCAAACCCCAAGAATATTTGAGGTTGGATTCCGATTAACAGTTTTTAAATCCGTATTCATTAAATTGAAATTTGTTTGGAATTGGGAAATCATTTCCCTATTAGTTGTGGGTGTTGGTGTGGTTATGGCTATAGAACACCCAATTCATGGATTTTACCTGAATAAATAAATTGTCAATGTCAATGTTGATAACAAGTATTTGCAAGTTGTTTGTATTATCATCATCAATTTCTGAGGTTTAGTAGGGAGGGTTCTTTTCTTCTTCATTTCAACAACTCATTGTTGGTTTTAAAGTCATGGAAAAAGTTAAAACCCAAATCCCAAAACTGAATCATGGTTTCTTAGTGGAACGGGGAGGGAATATTATAAGGCCAGCAACTCACTATTAGTGTTAGTTTCAGGCGAAAAGTTAAAAACTAAATCCCGAAACCCAATCATGGTTGCTTAGTAGAAGGGGGAGGGAATATTATAAGGCCAAGAATAAAGCTAGATGGTTGAGGAGGGTGGTTTGCGTTCATTGGAAGAGCTACTGACCCATGGAAACCATGAAAATAAAACCTTGGAGTGACTTATATAGAACAATATATCCCTCACCACTTTCACAATAACCAAGGAAAGTTACTTACTCACCATGTTTCTTCCAAAATGGCCATTCACCAAAATTCACTATAGAATAGAAATAGGCAAGCATAAAATCTAGGGCATAAGGCATGTACCTATTAAAGATTAAAAAACAAGAGATGTTGATATCTCAAACCCCATGTGGTAATGAAACCCCCACATCGAGGATTCAAGAGATCAATGTTGAATCCTCGTACTAGAGGTCTAGGTAGCTCCTCGCATTTCCTCAATTTTCTTAGGGAGAATGCTTTAAATATAGGATGCTTGAAGACTATATTTCACATTCACAGGTCAGCTATTCATCCTCCTCCTCTCAATGATGGGCACTGTGTGGGACCAGAGACTAATCGAATGAGAAACAATTTCGTTGGGAGAATAATGTCATGCGGGTAAGCTTAGAGACTGACCAACTGACTGATTGGGTGAGAAATAGTTTCATTGGGAGAATGTTGTCGCGTGGGATTGTGCACGCTCTAGTTTTGTAAAATTGAAATTGAAATTGAAATTATAAATATAATAATGTTTTCATTAATATATATATATACATACCTAGATTCCCTCATTCTATATATAAATTTTTTGTGGAGACCAGTGTTATCTCATGTCCATGGTTCAAAGCTTAGGGAGAAGCAAAAACAATATCAGATTTAAACTATTGAAATATTGAAACTTCGAAGAATATTCTAAATGTATTTTGTTGTTGTAATCTATCAGAGATGTTTTATTCCTCTATCAAGATGTTGTTATTGTATTTGGTCATCATAGAGTCATGAGTTAAAACCTCCATTGTAATTCGGGTCAATATAACCATACATAAAGTAATATTATATTGTTTTGTGTCTTCCTAGGTAGGTCAGCCCAATAAGTTTGTTGGGGCCGACCTAGTTAGAGAAAAAGTCAAGTGGAAGATAAAATATAAATAGAAGTGTTGTGATCCTAATTTGAACACACACACTCACTTGTGTATTGCGCATAGGAGAGAGAGAGATAAATATCTGCAAGGACAAGGAGCACCTATTTGAGGTTTTATATTTGTACTTTTGATACATCTATATAGAGGAAGTTTTGATGGGTTTTCTTCTCCTCGAAGGTTTCCCAGGATAAATCTGTGTTGATCTTGTGATTGTGTTTGTTTAAGTGTTCCTGTATATGATATTGTTTTGAAATTGAATTGGATACTACGATATCTACCTTAGAATATGGAATCTTAACATGGTATCATAACTAGATTGAATAGGAAAACTTTCACAAGGTGAAATTCTCTCTCTTCTCCCTCCGACAAGAAATTATGGATTCGGTCAAAGTTGGAATTTTGGATATATGATTGCATAGAAAGATGTGCCTCCCTAGAGCACATATAGTGAGCCCCATATCGGAATTTTTGAGTGGGTAGATCTTTGGGAAAGTCAAACCCTAGTTTGACTGTGGACCAGAAAAATACAGAAAACCAAAAAACTAGAAAATTGCAGAAATTGTAGATCAGAATCTTGCAAGTCAATTTTGAGAGGTGAATATCTGGAATCTCCGGAAACCAAGTGTACCAGTCAATTCACCTCAATCAAGCACATCTCATGGTAAGGTCAGTTTTGCATGTTGAGAAATTTCATTTTTTAGTAACCTCTTAGATAAGATGGCCCGAAGCATTAAGCTTGAGGACTTCTCTATTCCTGACATCTAAGGTTTAATATTAAATTATTAAACCTTAAAGGTAGATTTATAATTAATTATTAAATATACGTAATAAATTAATAGTATCTAATTAACTAATAAACTAAACTAATGTCAATAAAATAAAATATCAAATAAACTTTTATTAAGATAAAAACTATTTATAAAATTATAATACAATAAAACAAGAATTATACTTAAACTAATATTAACTATTATTATGTTTATAATACATTATAATAAAAATATTAAAAGGTGAAAACCTAAAGTAAAATTAATTATTAAACTTAATATTTATATATTAACAAAATTTAATAATTCACTAAAAACATTAGGAAAACTTTTTAATTAAAATTCAAAACTCTAAAAACTACATACGAATCAAACCGACAAACTAAGACCTAGGAAGCCCCTCTGAATTGAGTTTTTCCTATATTAATACACCTTTGAAAGATGAATAATCTTCCAGTCATCGCTATGTCCTGATGATGAACCACGCTTGGCTTGAAACGTTGACATTAACTTCTCCCACTGTTGATTCTCCATTAGATGCCACTAAAAAAAATTACAAAATGTTTCAAAGTTGAACCTTGCTCTATGCATGACAAAATTCACTTATCATAACTTGTCATTCCTAAATAACTTCGTAGATACTGTAGCGTATCCCTTTCCAATGGTTTTGTAAATATGTATTCCAGTTGATATTCAAACCTAAAAATTTTTAAACAAACCTCTTTGTTGTTCACAAATACTCTTATGAAATGATACCTTGTGTTGATGTGCTTGATTTTCTTGTGGAAGACAATGCAACAGTTGAAATATTGTCATAGTAAATGGTTATTGGTTCTTGGTGGTTCTACGATAGGTCTCTTAATATTCTTTGCATCCAAACAGCTTGACATCTAGTGCTTGTAGATGCGACACACTCTGCTTTTGTTGAAGACATAGTTACAATGGGTTGTTTCTTTGAATCGAATGACACAACACCTGTAAAAAAATGAAATGTGTACCCACATGTTCTTTTCCCGTCATCTATGTTTCCTCCATTGTCATTGTCAGTGTATCCAATGATTTTAAAATTTCATGAGCTTGAATACATAATTCCAACATCCTTTCTTCCACTTACATGCCTCAAAATTCTCTTATCCACTTTCCAATGAGAATATTTTGGTGACTCCATGAATCTTGATACCAAACTTACTCCATACATGATTACTTTTTTGTGACAGGTTCGTACAAATTATATGTTTTTGTGTCTTCAAAGTAACCAACAAAAATAAATTTGTCCCTTATTGTCTAATTTATTTCTGATCTCAATATCGGAAACATGAGCATATGTGACACATCCAAAAACATTTAAATGAGAAACATTGTGATTCATACCTATCCATGCTTATTAAGGAACTTTTTTCTTCACGCTCTTTGTCGAACAATGGTTCATAAAATATACAACAATTGTGACTTCTTCAGCCCAATATTCATTTGACAAATGCTTGGTTGTCATCATGTTGCATGCCATCTCCATAATGGTTATGTTCTTTATCTCTACGACACTGTTCTGCTAAGGTTTATACCGCGCAGTGAATTGCTTGTGTATCCCATGGGTCTTGCAAAATTTAGGAATTCATTCGAGACATATTCACTGCCTTTGTCCATCCTTAGGATTTTGATGCTATACCCACTTTGATTCTCCATGAATGCCTTGAACTACTGAAAAACATCCAAATGCATCAGATTTATGTCTTAGAAAATATACCCATGTTTTTCTTGTGAATTCATCAATAAAAGTAAGAAAATAAATGTAGTCTCCTATGCATCATGTCTGCATTGGGCCACAAATATCATAGTGCACAATCTCAAGTGATGTGTGTGCTCTATATGAATTTTTGACTGGAAAATTCTCTTTACGTTGCTTGTCAAAAATGAAGCCTTCACAAACTATCTATAGTTTGTAGATCAATGGAAATACTTTCACCACATTATTCATGTGTAGTAGATTCATCCCACCAAAATTCAGATGTCCAAATCTAAAATGCCACAGTCAGGACTCATCCAGAACCTCTCATTCAAATGCTGCTTGAATTTCAATGTTGTTCTTTTCTTCCTTGTCGCAGTGCTTGGCTGCTTCTTTTCTTTTTTCTTTGAATGAAACTCTTGAATTTGTCTTTCCATTCATGTCTGGAATTATACTCAAAGGAAACAAGTGATTACTTATCATTGGCATGTTTTCTATCGGTTGTTTGCTTGGACGTAAGTCTTTAATCACACAATGATTGTCTTCCACGTAGACTCTGTAACCTTTTTGTATCAGCTTTCAATTAATGCTCGTCAAATTGTGTTTGAGACCTTCAACATAATAAACATTAGGCATAGTATTTCTCCCCCCCTGTTTAGTACATTTTCCCAAAATAGGGACTTGGATATTATTTCCAAGAGTGACATCAATTTTAACTGATTTATCTACACCCAAAAACAAATTTAAATTACTAGTCATATGATTGCTACATCCTAAATCTAAATACCATATGTCATATGGAATTTCTTAGACAACATTGTATTCAATTGGGGATGCACATGCTAAAACCAATGCATTGGTTGAAGTGCTGGACTTGCTCGATTGGTTTTGACCTTGATTTACTTGATCATATTGCTTCTTCTTACATATATATGCAAAATGTCCAAGTTTCTTGCAATAATGACATTGTATTTTTTTTGTTTATCAAAGTTGTGACTGCTTGGCTAACTAGTGTTTTGATTTTTTCCTCTGCCAGTGACATTTGTAGGACAGTTGTTGCGTACTCCCCTGGAAAATAGTCTTCCTCTTCCTCTTCCTCTAGAATTATATCCCCCCCTTCCTCTTCCCTAACTTATGGACGATTTTGCTACAAATGCACCTTCTAATGATTTATTTGATTTACTAATTCTATATTCATGATTTATGAGTGAGGCTTGTAACTCATCAATGGTAAACTAGGACATGACTTTGTTTTCTTCCAGGTTCATGACCAAGGATTCAAATTTTGGGGGAATACTTCTAAGAAATTTTTCAACAATCCTTTTGTATTATATATTTTATCCATGATATTTCAGTTGATTTATCAGGCTAATGACTCTATTGTAAAATAATTCCATTGACTCTGTATCTTTCATTGGAAAAGATTCAAAATATCTTCTAAGAATATGCAATATAGAAGTATTTACATTGTCCAATCCTTTATAGATGGTTTCCAATGTATCCCATGCCTATTTAGTTGTATTTGTTGTTTCAACTCTGGGGAGTATGCTCTCATGCATGGCTTGATGTATATAGAACATAGCCTTTCCATCTATGTTCCTATGTTCCCTCAAGGCATCCTTCTCAACTTGTGTGAGATTATTATATGTTGCTTGATCTTCTAGTTCTGTATATCCATTTTGGACTACTCCCACACATCTTAACCTCTAAACAAAGCATTCATTATTAGAGACCAATACTCATAATTCTTTCCCAAGAAAAATAGATTTTGTAAACTTGACATCTGTGTACCAGAAGTGGAAGCCATTTTTTCATTTTTTATTTTCCTCATAAAATTATTTTTCCCTTTTAAGACAAGGCTTCTTTCCTAAACCTGCTCCGATACCATATCTTGGGAGTGGAGACAAGCTGCGATAGTCAACTTGGGTTACTATGTGGTAATAATTTTTCTTTTCTTTACTTTTGGAGCTGGAACACACTACCTTTGGGAAACCCCACCTTTTCTTCGATGTGTTAACATTGACAGAAATACTTGGATTTTACTGCAACAGACTTTTTCTACAATGGACAAGTCTGCGAAAAACTTCATTACGACAAGACTCAACTTTCACTTTTCTTCGACACACTTTTTACATACTTTTAACCTGACACACTTTTGGTTGTGACCAACTCCCACTTCAATAGGACCATATTTAACAAAAATTTATAAAAGGATATTTGTTTGTCTATTAACTTATAATGTGAAAAACACTTTTCACCACTCCATAAATTGGGATAAACCTCAACACAACTTTATTGTGGCAAGCTCACAATATCATATAACCAAAATATTAAATAAGACTTGTGTCTAGAACTTTGAAATTAAAACTTAAACTTTTAAATGGTGAAATATTTGTGGATTCTTTATGTCTTTCACAAACGGTAAATGTAAATGACATTGAACTAGGGACGCATTTACATACTTGGAAATTTACTTGGATTTATTATGCTCCTTTTCTTCTTACTATGTTCTTGTCTCTCTCCACTACTATGTGCTATGTTTTTCATTCTTCTTATTCTACATATACAGAGACTAAAATTGTGCTTCTCTTGGAATCTACCGATTAACATAAAAAAATGTAATTAATTTCCACCTAAAAAATGAACTTCAGAAATACAATTTGGATTCTTAAATATGGAGACACGTGAACTCCATAACCTAACTGACTGAGTGCTCTCAAATCAATGGTATTTTATCATATTAATGTTATGAATAATTAAAATTATCCATAACATCAATGTGATATGTATATCTTCCAATATATGTTTTTGAAAGTGGTTCACCATGGAAGCCCAATTTTACACAATGGCTACGTCCACTTGGGAAAATATCTTATACTCGCTAGGCAAGTATACATGAACTTGGGAATCATTAATCACGATAAACGGCTCACCATCCTAATATTTCACTAAATACAAAGGCTCCCAAGGAGAAAATGTCCCCGTCGAGATTCGAACCCGGGTGGGGAGCGCAATAACCAAATCTCCCAACCACCTAAGCTACGCTCAATGGACATAATGTGATATATATATATATATATATATAACTCTTATTTTCAATCAATGGTATTTTATCGTATTAATTTTTATGAATAATTAAAAAGTAAGATCGTCACATTTAATATATATTAGCTATGGAAATTGCATAGGGGTATTCAAGGGTTTGAAATCTATTTATGAATTCAAAAACACAATTTATATAGTTCCAAACTTGGATTTTGCCAAAAAAACAATTACTGGATTCCGACCAAAACCTACCATAAATTAGAAAACTTAGAATAGATAGACTACTCCATATTTTTTAGTTTGTATTCTTGAACATGTATATTCAATTAAACTAGCATAATTCAAAATATTAGAAAACAAATTTCTCACCTAATACAATCTTTGTATCTTTTGTATCCGTTTAGAAAAGATTGAATCAACATCAAATAAAATAGTAAAAAATCCATGTAAAGATAATTATCATTAGAACACATTCCATGACTATCTATCCCACAAAATAAATATCTTGAAAGAAATATTTTGCTAAAATTTATTTACAACAATAATGATTTATCAGTCTTCCATGAGTTTATCAAAAATAATATTTTCTAACTCTAACCAAACAATATTGAATTAATTCTATCTTCAAAAGAGTTCGGTGTCACAACCACTCAACATGTATTGTATCCTTTTATTTAATGTGTGAAGAAAGAATTGAAATCATGGATACTTGGAAGGTTATTGTCAATCACAACAACATCGCATAGTGATGCATTACTTACTGAAGTATTGCATTATTGCATAGATTTATAGAGACAAGCTAGGTGGATTGGAAATCAATAAGGCTTGTATTAAGGAAAATAATTACTAGTTAATAATCAGATTATGAAAAACAATTACTAAACAATCAAATTTAAGAGCAATTGACGTAGCGGACGCCTTGTCAAATTGTTGCTATCAACCACAATATCGTTCAACATTACATGCTTCTACTAGCCATGAAGGGATCACAAGGAATTGTATGCAAATAAACAATTGTTGGATAATGGATTTTATTTATGATTTCAATATATAATATACTGATGGACTAGGTAGAAAATAGTTTAGATCTAAGTTACCTGGAAATTTGGGTATGGGTATGGGGACAAGTACGGGTACGAGGATGCCACTTTTTGAAAATGGGTACTTGGATATGTCGGGATACTATATATATACATGTGTCTGTGCATGTGTGTGTGTGTGTGTTTCATAGTCACATCATACATGCATATATATTTCTTCATAAATTATGAATCATGATTCATAATTATAAATTTGATGATTATTTGAACAATGAACATTCAGATTGAAATTTGAAACATAAAATTTGATAAATCATAGACTTAATAGATATCAATTGGAAGACTGCAAGTTACATAAAATTTGATAAATAATTGTACCAAGAAGCTGTAATAGACACTAAAACTCAGACATGGATCTACACTTGAAATCTTATTTTAAACGCCTATTTGTACTACTGTTACAGGCAATAAAAAATTACAAATTGCCAAATATATTCATGTGTTGATGTGAGTGTATTTCTCAGTATTAAATACATACATACATTATATATATTAAATACATACATACATATATATGTGTGTGTGTGTGTGTGTGTGTGTGTGTACATTTAGTAGTCAAATTATGTTCCATGAGTGTTGAACAAAAAACCATAAAAACATTCATTGTAAATCAATGTAAAATTAATATACCAAATTTGGACAATATTCAGTGGAATTTGAACAGTGTTACAAAGTGTTTGGCATAAGTCCCGAAGCAGACTCCATACGTAGTTAGAAAAAAATTAGTTTAGATTTGGAGGGAGGTCATTACATTTTCCCCAATGGATTTCATTTTACTGAGTCGATCGTACCCACAAAGTACCCAAACATGGGGTACAACGTACCATTTCGTCTATAAGTACCTTTTTTTATAACGGAGTCTCAGGTACGTGGACCCAATATGGGGTACGAAAGGGTACGATAGGAGATGTACCCTACAGGTACCCAAGTACCCGATATGGGTACATGTACCCTACCCTTGGGTATACGTAACCTGGCTACATAGGTTTAGATTGATTTTTAATAAGAGTGGAGTTGGTGTGGCAGTTGAAACAATCGGAATTTCCAACAATATATAAAGTTGTATCTTTTTATAACTTAGATCTTTTTATAATGTTTTCCATCTTTTACCCAACGAGTCCCTTCCAATGAATACATTGGATGAATACTTTCAAGTTAAAAATATCAATGATATTTGTAAATATTTTATTTTACCAGACTATGCACTCATGTCTTATTGAAATGAAATCATAGATTATAATTTAAGATTTAACATGTTAAAATCTAAATGTTATTAGTTTATTCTCTGTTTCTACAAATGTATTTAACATTTAGATCCAATTGTGTACACAATCTCATTTAAACCCCCGCGTATTAACAATGAAGGGTAAAT
>LPNX011218488.1:666854-691404 GCA_001517045.1 Pseudotsuga menziesii
ACCAACCATCCATCAAGGGATGGTCTTGTCCTAGCCGTTCAGGGAGGGGGGTGATCCCTCCCATTCTCCAACAGTATGGACATGAAGATGGACGTGCAGAAGGAGGAAGGGAAGAGTGGCAGTAAGGATGGGGTCGTTGAGATAGGAGATGCGGGTGCATTGATCAGATCGTTGAAGAAGGGTTTGGGGGATGCTTACCACGAGCGTAAACCATCCCAACTTTTTATATATGCTCAGATAAGGTAAGAGAGAAAGTGGAACTATGGAAGGAAAAAGAACTAATAGTAAAATTCATTGGGATATGGCCAAAAGAGAGGGATATGGTAAGATGGATCAAGAGCACTTGGAACCCTAAAGGGAACTATGATCTACACCTAGGTTCCAAGGGGGTTTTCACCATCATATTTTTTAATCAAGAGGATCAGGACCAAATAATCAAGGGGGGCCTTATTTCTTTTTCTCTGCTGGCCTATACCTTAGGCCATGGAAGGAGAGATTCAACCCTGAGAAAGAACACTTCAGGGTTTCCTGGTGTGGATCCGTTTTTATTTCCTGTCATGCGAGTAATGGGATATTGAAATCCTTCAAGATATTGGGAACACATTGGGAGAATTCATGAAAGTTGCATATCAAAATAAACAATAGAGGTATACAACATTTCCCCGCATTTGTGTCTACATCGACCTGTCAAAAGAACTACCTGAAGCCATCATATTTAATTGGGAAGATGAAGAGTGGATGCAATCAATATATTATGAACACATCCCCTTTAACTATAGGCAGTGCCATGATTATGGACATTTCAGTCAAAAATTCCCAAAGAAAACCAGAAACCCTTGCAGATCCGACAAATACAGGGAAAATCACTGGATAAGGATGGATTTGTTTAGATCTGGAGTAAAATAAATCCCATACCAGGTCCCCCCACAGAAACAAGGAAAAGGTCATAAATGGGGAGGCCCATTTAGTAGCAATCACTTTGTGATCCTGACCAAAAGGGAGGAGGGGGGAGGGCCTGAGGGTACAACTGACGCCTTGGAATCCCAAGCGAGTGGAAAGGAATATCAAGTGAGTAAGGATTCAGAGGAAAAAGAGTAGATGGATCTTATGGACGAATATGGGATTGAGGACATGGAGATGGGGGAATTAGATATGGATGATATTGAGAAGGAGTGCGAGAAAAAGGGGAAAGGCTATGTGTCTCGACGATAGTTGGAACTTCTTCAAGAAGTGATCATTAATATAAGGGCTAGACAACAACTTGGGATAACTGCGGACCCCCATAAAGGAAGAAAGAGAAAGTATCCATAGGATGACATGAGGAGAGGGAGGAAGACAAACAGATAGAGGATTGCAGAATTAGGGGTAAAACTCATAGAATCATGCTAGTATCCTATGATAGTAGCAGTCTTCTATGAATTTAATCGAGTGAACCAATGAAGATAATATCATGGAATATAAGAGGATGCAACAATCCTATGAAAATAAATACTATGGAAAAGAAGATATAAAGGGAGAAACCAATGATTCTTTTTCTATAAGAGACAAAATGTAAAACCGAAACTCTGGACAAGGTGGGACAAACTATTTGGAAAGGATGTAAAGTAATGGTGGTAGATGTTAATGGGTCAGCAAGAGGAATTGCAATCCTTTGGCAGCCAGATTCAATATGCCTAAAATACTGGTGTCTGAACCACTTTTATCTATGAGAAAATTTCATGATCTTGGACTCAGTAGCAAAAGGAATGCTAACAAACATCTATGGCCCAAGTGTGTTCTCCCAGAAACCCACATTTCAAGAATTGTTGAGTTGGGTAAAAGGACAAGTTGGAAGTAGCTCATGGATAATGGGTTGGGATTTTAATCTAATAACATACCTGGGAGAAAATAAAGGGGGAAGGTGGAGCTTGGATAGATTACAAGAATCCTTTAGAGACTACGTAGAACAAAGTCAACTTGTTGATATGGAAACTAGAAATGGGTGGTTCACATGGAATAACCGATGAGGTGGGGAGCATCACATTGCCTCTATAATAGACAGATTCCTAGTCTCAAAAGACATATCAACAAAAGTAGGTGAAGTAATCACCAGTTTCCTTTCGACAGTGGGATCAGATCACTGGTAGATATGGCTGTAATGGGACTAGTTAGACCACACAATCAGTAAAAAGTTCATATTTGAATAGTTATATTTGGAACATAAATAATTCAATTCCCTGGTCTGGAAATGGTGGTAGGAGATGGTCCCTCCATGGGGACATGGACGTACCTATTCCAGCTGAAATTGAAGGCTCTAAAATCAAGGATCCACACAAGGAATAAGGAAGACTTTGGAAACATATTTAAGGAAAGAGTAGAATGGATTCAAAGAAAAGGCATGGATTAAGGGTATGATGAGTACCTCAGGAAAGAAGATAAAGACTTAATCATCTAGCTGGATGCAAGGGAATCATAGGAAGAAATATTTTGGAAGCAAAATTTAAGGAACCAATGGCTCTAGGACAGAGAGTGTAACACAAACTTATTCCACAACATGGTCATCCAAAATAGATAGCGATCAAATATTCATAATTTAAGGAGTACTAATGCAGGAAAGGAAGAGACTAGGGAGGATATAGAAGAATAGTTGGTCCAACACTTCAAAAATGTCATGACCGAGGACCAAGCTAACAAGAAACAAGACATTGAAAGAATCACGTAGCTCATCCCAAGGGTGGTTTCTCATGAGCACAATGAGATGCTGACAAAGCCCATATATCTTCAAGAGGTAGAGGAGTCAACGAACCAATTGAAGCTTGGAAAAGCGTTAGGCCCGTATAGTTTCATGACAAACTTCTTACACTACTTTTGGGATCTTATAAAACAGGAGGTTTAGGAAATTGTGGAAGAATCTCGGCAAGCTCTAGGATACCTGAGGGCCTTTAACACGACCTTCTTGACTCTCATTCCCAACTCAAAGGGATCCAATACGCCGAGTAAGTTTAGACCCATAGCATTATGCAATTTCATATACAAAATAATCTCTAAAGTGGTTACTAACAGACTGAAACTGATTCTTCCCATCTTGGTTGGTCCGAAGCAATCAGGTTTTGGTGAGGGTGTTGGGTCACCCAAATGCCACATTTTCATCCTATTTTTATTTCACTATTCCTCACATTCATTCCTATTCATCACCTTATTAACCATTCCTTATACCATTTTCAAAATCAAATATGGGTTACCTTGTTATTTTCCAATCTATTTATTTCTAAGTATTTTAAGAGAATTTATGATTAAATATTAGAAAATTAACATGTTTTCAGTTATATCTCAAATTTTTTTTATCTTTGTGATGTGTAGGAATATTTGAATATTTTCAACAAAAGGATTACTCAAAAGCTTCCCAAATATTCCCTCCACCTTATCAATATTCGGAAATAATTATTTAAGATAATTCCAAAGAGGAATATCATGAGGGTATTTGTGAGGATTTGAAGGAATAAATATATTGTAATAATGGAAAATAGGTTGAGAGAAAAGTGGATATACAATTATCCTCTTTTCAAAGCAACTCATGTATTAATAATAGTGGTCTCTATTCATTTGGTAGAGGCCTCTTTAGTGGTGTGGAAGTAGATAAATAATTGATGTAAAGTCTTTCTGAGAGTTAGTCATGGATTTGATCATTTTGTAATAGGATTGATGTTTTAGAGAAATTATTTGTATTTCTCCATAACAAGTTTGTTATTTTGAATTGATTATCATTTGTTATTTGTTGCTTATCATTTCTCACATGTGTTTGGTGTTTATGATTTTTCCCTTGTTTAATTTCACACTTTCTTAACCAGGTTTCCTTTTACGCAATTTGTGTTTTCCTAGATTAGATTTATTTTCCTGCAATTTACTACTTTCGTAAAATAGATTCAATTTCAGCTTGTTTCATTACTAAGCATTAGACTAGTTTCCTTTTACACAATTTCACGCTTCCATAGATTTAAATTCCATTTCAGTCGCATGTGTTTTCTCCTCGGATATTAGATTAAGTTAGAGCTACTCTGACCCTGCATATATATTTCCTGTACCTCACAAGTTTATGCTCTCCTCATATTTTTCACCAACATTTTGATGTTGTTTCCAGGGAGTTCTAAAAGAGGGTTGGAGTTTAGGTAGGTAGATAGGTTGCTTTCATATTACACAACAAGGGGGAGGGTAAACGATAAGACACAAGGACGTCTTCACTATGGAATTTTTTTGGTGTAAATTCCTGACACATCCACTTTAGTGGGTCACCCCAAAGCCTTTTTTTCTTTTTTAGCATGCAAACAAGTTTCTTATTCGCAAGCGTGTTCATTTTTTTTCACAAAGTGTTATTTGATTTTCTTGCAAGGGTATTTAATTTCTGCAAAGAGTTCTTCCATTTTCTACAAGAATATTTCTTTTATGCAAGTTTGTTTTTTTATGCAATAGTGTCTTTATCTAGCTTATTATTATGCATTTACATTTTTGTGTAGTGTAAGTTTGGATTGCTTGCTTTGATTTCTGATTTTGTACTGTGTCATTCTGCTTTGTACTATTTTCTACCATTTTTTTCATTTATGGAATTTAATTTGGCTATCAATAAGATTATTTTACAATGAGTATCCATTTGGAACAACTTACTCAAATCCTAGCAACATATGGGATCTCTTCTTCACAATAAGATCACATTTTGACCGCAGTTGAAATTTTAACTACTCTTCCTGTAGTGAAAGAAGAATCAACATTTGAGGAATTATGTATATCAGATGAGAAAAAATCATGCAAGCAAGAGATCAAGGAGGATGAAGAAGGGATTTCGGGTGATCTAAATCAAAATGTAAATCAAGCTTATGAAAGTTTCACCGAACAATGGTTTCAAGTAAGTACTAGGTTAGATCAATTTTGTTTCTATTTTTATTTTTTTAAATCACATTTTTTATAGCAGTTAATTTTGCACATTCCTTTATATTCTAGATTTCAATCTGCAAAATTGAACATGAACAAATTCCTACATTTGTTCCTTAGATGGTTACATTGGAAGTTTCATTTTATGTAAAAAAGATTATAAAATTCCCATTTAACATAGATTAGATGGGATTAAACAATAAGAAACTTTTAGTGGTAGTTTTCATTTTGAACAAGTAATGCATAATAATAAAATGTAGGATGCCTAAAAAAATAACAAAACACTAAAACTTTAGATTTAATTAACATTGTATTGATTTTAATTGTAGGAATAATAGAAACAAAAAATAGAAATGAATAAAATAAAACATAGAAAAAACATAAAAATAATCAAATTCTTTTTCTATTGCTTATCCTGCAAAACAAGCTCTCGCAAACCAAACTCTCACAAAACCTTCCACCATTTATTATGTGTGTGATCTCTTCCATACTCTGCTGCCGAAAGAGTTGCTCCTCATCCAAGCCTTTACATGAACAATATGTTTTTATTTCAAGTATTTCAATGATCAGGGACGAAATATGTTTCCTCAACACCCATATTCAGACTCGCTTCATGCCTCTGTATGTGTAAAATGTTGATGCCGAGAAGCCTATGCAAAGCATTGATACATTTTTTGTTTGTAGATGAGAAAAAATTCTTTCAAAGGTTCAAATCTATGATAAGTTTCTTTCAATATGAATCGTGCATAATATTATCTGGAATTCCACCTCATCTCACTAAAAATAGCCGAGATCCCACGATTCCATTATTTTGTAGGAGGGTGCTTCCCAGATCTTTACGACTACAACAACTTGAAGCAAATATCCCATCTCAGTGGACACTTGAAATATTCACCTTCTGATCTTAATCAATCTGATGATATTTCCGCCACTCCTCCTTGGTGATCATATTTTTCTTACGATATTAGGTTTCCAGGTGGATTTTAATTCACCGATTTAAAATTTGTTTTCTAGATAACCATTATCCCTGATTTCTGGGAGCTAGTGATTTGAAAATATTATGATTAATGCTCAGGATATGATATGTCTACTTACTTATTGGCAGTGCCTCCCTACGATCTAGCATTTTACATCATCACTCAATGCCAAGGTTTGATTTCCATTTCCTTTTATTCCCAAGGATAGGACATTACGTTTCCTTCTTGTCACCTTAACAAATAGCGACATGTCTTCCTGTGAGGGTTCCCTAGGGTTTTTCCTTAGTTTTCCTAGCGTAGTTGCTTAACCTAGGACTCTTCTTCACTAGGTTATATGTTCTCCTAAGAATACCTAGGTTGGGTAGGGCTTGTGCTAGGGTTTCCATAGGTCCTCTCACTTCTTTTTCTCACAAATATAGTCTAGGGTTAGATAGGTTAGTGTTTAGATTAGGTTTTTAGGTTACCTTTTGTTGACTTAGTTTAGTTTGGGTCTCTTTTACCTTTATTTCCCTATTACCAGCTCTCCTAAGCCAACGTCGTTGCTTCCTTATTCTCCTTAATTTCTTGTCAGTCACTTCTTCGTTGCTCTTCTTTTACAGCTCCCTTCCAACAACTGAAACCCACCCTAAGTCCCTTTCCACTTTCGCTTCTATAAAAGTGTTTCCTTTCTACCCAACGCAGTATTCCCTAAATCCTCGCTGGTCACTTATATCCACCTTTGCTTCTCCATTGGGAGGCTAGGATAAGCATGCTCCCTAAACTTCCAACCCTCGCATCCTACTCCCTACCTTGTTTTTTCCTTACTCCTTGGGTCTGCCTCCCTAGTTCTTCCCCAAACATTTGTTGCAATATTTCTCCACCCACATGGCCTACTGTCCATCATGTCCAAAGTATTTGGAGACAATTGGAAAAGGTGATAGTGGTCACTTTTCCCTTACATTCTTATCGAGGGCTTAAACTGTCATTTCAATAGGTAACACACTTGAAAATATTGGATCCCTCTTGACTATTGATAGATCCCCTTTTAAATGGATTTATGCTAGTTGCATTGAAGAGAGCCACTCTACAATCCAATAGGGGAATGTGTAACTCCTTATGTGATCATCTTGAAGCACACATGTGTCCATTTTAAAAAAAAAAATGGATTGATGCACAATCATGTACTCCTTTAAAGAAACTTTAGATGCCACATAATTCTAGAAAAACCTGGAAACTATGACTTTAGGTGACAATTAGGGGTACTTCCCTAACTTATTTGAAGAAGAAGTAAAAAGACAAAATATAGGAAATTGAATCAGCTTTCATAATATATAACATTTATGCAGACAAAATGTGTGTAAATGATTATAAAATTAGTTTATGTGAAATTGGGTTTTCAAATTTTCAGCACATCATAACATATATGTTTGCGCGGGTGAAACAATATATGAGGTAAATGATGTCAATTTGGGATAATATATTGCATACATATAAAGCACATATGGGGCTATTGCAACACTATTTATTCAGAATTTTCCATGAATTATTTTTTTTATTATTAATTATTGAAGTCAGAAAATATTGAAATGAAAACATTATGTGCAGGTGCAACACTTTAGGGGAAAAACTTAATAAAATCCTTTATTTGTATATATAATATCGTAGAGCTTGCTCTCTTCTAGTGCACCATATAGTTTTCTTGGGAAATGGTGAAGGAAATAAAAAATTATATAAAAAACAATCGATGTATCTATTTTCGAAAACTAATGCGTGTCATTTAGAAAAATAATAATAAATAAATAAAACATACTTTTCAAGAAAAAAATTACATATTCAGAATAGTAAGATCGTACTCTACAATATTCTAAATTTTCATAAACAAATATTGTGTTTGTCATAGAAAAACACGCCATCGAAACTGAGCATATGGATAGAGTTCTAAAAGACAAGCAATAGCCCTGGTTTATTTGTCCTAGCCAATAGGTTCGGTAGTATGAAGCAATTTCCGAAAATAATGCCAAACCTTATTCCCACCGAGTTTTTTAATTTTAAAAACACGCATATGCGTTTTGGAGTTATACATAACGCATATGCAATATATTGCATATGCGTTTTGGATTTAGTAGCTTCGAGAATAAAAAAGCATTTACCAAGTTAGTGGATACTCTTTGGGAGAAACCCCATCTAAAAAGAAAATATCATGGTAATTATTGACCCCTACAAAGCGGTTTAGTGTGGCAAAAGGACGACACTTAGCCTAAAATTTGTGAATGGTTGTGGATAATGAGGTCAGATTATTGGAGGTTCAAGGAACTTGTCCATGGCACTTAAGACATGGAAGATGTTTTTTAGACTTAATGATTGAATTTTATTTCCTAACCTTTCTCTAAGGATTGAAACTCATATCTAGCTCTAAAATATTCCTAATGGAACCAACACATCCACTATGAGGATAAGGATTGTGAGATCATCTATGTTGTTTTGAAGCATTATTTTTGTCCGTGGACACACAAAAGCATTTTTTATGGCCTAAGGCCAAAGTTTCATCTCTCAACTATGTTGAGGCTCCACGATGTATACATTGTGCTCGAGAACTGATAATCATACTAATATTCCCACTTGGTGAAAAAATATCTTCTTAAGACAACCTTTTTCGTTCAGGGCATCATCCTTGGGTCAAGATTCATATAACATTAATTTTGGGCCTACGGTACATGGTTTCTCCCACAATTATGTTCGCAACTTGATATCCATATGTAGTGCTCAAAACATCCTCAAATACCCCACATGGAGGCTACAGATATTCTCATGAGGTCATGTATGGTGGATCTAATTTCATTATTAAAACTATATTCTAAGAAGTATTCTTTATGGTACAAGGCCTAGGTTTCCTACCTTAACAATGTCCAAGACCTATGGATTCATATCTACTATTGAAAACCTTCCAATGGCATCCATGTCACCACTCGAAGGAAAGGGTAACTTCAAGAGGACATGACTTGTCATTTGAGGTGTTATTCATGGTCATGGATTCCTAGAAGCTTATTTTAGAGTCCAATCCCAATTTTTACTCCCCCAACAATGTCGAAGGCCACATGACCCATACCTAGTGCTTTTAAGTCATGTGAGGTGATTCGAGGTATCATTTTAGGCCTTGGATGGATATAATATTCCTTTATGGACTAATCTTTGGGTTTACTTTGTCAACCATGTGTAAGGCCTTAAGAACCATGTCTACTATTTAAAACCTCTTTATGGTATGATTATACCCATTTTTTTGTGTAGGGATACCATCAATAGGTCCTTCGTGGTAGTTTGAAGTGTCCTTATTGACCTTCAATGACTAAGGAATTCATTTAGGGCCCAAGGCTTGGGTTTCCTCCCATTGTCATGCATATCCCTAATCTAAGGCCAAAGACCCCCTAAAAAGGTCATGTGTGGTGGCTTGATACATTATTATTTCCTATGGATCCCTAGAAGCTTCCTTTAGTGGTTACAACCCGGGTTTCCCGATGACTCAACCATTTCAAGGGTCTCTATATCCATCCTTAGTGATTAAAACAACCTAATGGTGTCAATGCCCACACACAAAGATAAGAATGGCCTCAAGAGGTAACATATGGTGGTTTAAGTTGTTATTGGTGGTCCTAGATGCCTAGAAGATTCATTTAGGGCCTAAAGTAGAGGTTTCATCCCTTGAAAATGGCTAATACCCTAGGTCCTTCCCTCCCACTTATATTTATTCCCCTCCCACCAATCCCTTCCCTTTTAATTTGTCCTCCCTCTAGTCCCTCCTCATATCTCTCCCATACCCATCCCTCCCTTCCCCTTATATTTCTCCTCCCTTCATCCCCCCTGATATATGTCCCCTACCCATCCCTCTCTCTCATGATTCCCTCTACACCTTCCTCTCCCTCCTTTGACTCCCCCCCATTCACTTAACCAATATAATTTTGGGCCATGAGCCACCACATAGACTTTCTGGATGGAATATTGGGAATCTAAATGGTATTATAATGGGATAAGGGTTCCATTATAGGGTTTTGGATGGGAGGCATGGATCTCTGGACATTGACTATAGTCATGGAAGAGAAGAAAATAAGTCCCTAAATAAACACACATTCCTTATAGATGGAATATTTGTCCTTTAGTGGGATATGGGTGTCATTATGAGGTTTTATGCACTAAGGATGGGTCTTAGGGTCTTAACCATGGTAATGGGATAATAGTGTCACATAAACAAGTCTTAAAGTGCTACACATGGCCTTTAAACAGGATATTTAGCCTTAATATGGGATATATGTGCCATGAGACTATTTTATGCATTGAATATATTTTAGGAAGCATTGACCATGTTCATATAGGAACCATTATGAATATTTCCAGACAAGAGATAGTTATGAAGACACTACCATGGTCGAAGGATAGGTCTGGAGGTATTAACCATGGGTATGGGCTCCATTATAAGGTTATCAAATGTTAATATTTGATATGCACTAAATTGCATATGCGATTCAGTGATCACGTAATAGAAACTGCTCGTTAAGTAAAAAGGAGTGTATTCATATCACATATGTGATATAACGCATATGCGATAAAACGTACATGCGTTATATCACATATGTGATATTTGTTTTATAAAAATTATTGGGTTGCAGGCCGTGGGACATTTTTACTGTAGCAAAATACATAATTCTTCTGAAGTCGCGCACAAAGAACTATTCAAACTCCAATTTAATCATTTCTTACACAAATCCATAGGTTTTGTACAAGTTTTCCCGGATTTAAATGGGTAATGTACATAATAGAGGTCGAACGTTAGCGAGTAGCTGAAAATAAAAAGGGAAAGAAGAGGGAAGATTCAAGAAATCTTCGACATTCATTCAATGAGAAAATACTTCCCATTCCCACTCAACAGGTACCTAACATAGAGGCCGAGGAAGATAATGCAACATTAAATCAAGCTGGTTATATGGGAGATGATATTATTAATCCATTATTAAGCGTACAATCTTGTGAAGAGTTCAATAATTATGTTCCTCACGATGCAAATGTGTCTCCGCAACAACCATGCCAGCTGGTTTAATCTCCTAATCAAAGTTTTCAGCTTGTAGTGGATGTAAACTTCACTCTAACATTTCAAACGACAAGAAATATTGCATCAAAACGAAAGAGAACTCCTAAATGCATACAAGTGGACGAGAGCGAATTGGCTTCCATGGAAGGTAAGGTGGCTAAACGTCGGTAAATGCCAATTGTTTTTAGCTTTGCTTGAATGTAGAAATATGGCAAGTGTTAGAAAAAAGTTAGGAATAAGAACATTGAAGAATATCGAATCAATTAATCACATTGTTAAATCTTTTGTTGCTGCATTCACATCGATTGGTAAAAAAATGCGTTCACAAGACTGTAATGTGGCTCGCCGCGTATTGGCTAAATCAATTGTATGTAGATCCACAAGACAACGTCATTTACTTAAATCCACATCACAAATTGTGCCTTTACATCCAAAGACATTTAAAAAATATTCAGTAAGAAGAGACAACCTTGATGTACAGAGACAAATGGAAACATTATGGGAATTTAGTGGTAGGTTTCCCCACAAAGACATCAAGTTAGTCGAAGCAGTGAAGGTCCTAATGCACACGTTTTGGCATGATAACACTAAGCCTTATTTTAACACGAAGGATGTGTTAAAACATTGTATGGGTTATAGAAACAATGAAACTCATCTTAAACATTATCTTGACATGACACAAACTCAACTATTCAAGATCTTTAAAGTTTCCCATATAGAGCTAAGGCTTGGGAAAAGATCTTTTGAAAAATGCAATCCTTGGTATGTCATAATCAATACCATCCAGAACACTTGTTGTTGTAGATACCACATAGAGTTTGACCTATATTACCATACATTTGCACATATATGTCGTTTTTTTCATCCTAACCATGTGCAGGAATGCTCAAGTAAAGTACCACCAATGCCATCCAGATATTTCATCCATAACATAATGTGTCTGAGGCAAGATGGGAAAACACATTACTTAAAACAATGTGTAGAGGGTTCTTGCAACAATTGTGGTGGGATATCATTATGGTATGATTGCATCCATGAGAGTGAAGATCAAGCATTCGGGAATGCAATTGTCGAGAAGCAGAACTATCAGTATGAGACATATCAGCTACATGATGGGAAATAAAGCAGGAAGATTAAATTGGTGACTTCATAGGTAAATTGTTGAATTAAAATTGACATATTAATATTCATGTACATCTTTTTATGTTGTTTTATAACACTATTTTTTTTTTACACCAGGTGCAAGTATGTGATTTTATTTCAGAGTTTCGTGGAAAGATCCAATAGTATATTCAACATGTCGATATGGCACGGTGGAAAGATGAGTAATTCAGAATATGCTAGGACGCCTTCCCTCTTGGAACAATACTGTTAGTGGTTGAATTTGCGGAAAATTACACTCTACAACCACAAAATGAAATACAAAGTCAATACTATCATTCAGAGTAGGTGAGCACAATGGTGCATATAACGTATCGACATGGGCCAGATAGCAATGAAGAGAAACATATGATACTGAAAGAAAGTCACTTCTACATAAGTGACGACCAGAACCATGACATCCATTATGTGCATCATTGCTTTAAATTATTCTATGATCATGTGATAGCTATGGATATACCATTTTATCGTCATTTCATTTGGTCAGATGGTTGTGCTGGACAGTTTAAGAATGCACGTGTATTTGAATGGTTGTGTTTGTTGCACATAAAAAACAAGGTGCCACATGTATGAAATTACTTTGAAACTGGTCATGGAAAAAGATAGCACGATGGTGCTGGTGCATGCATAAAAACTTCCCTTCAAAGGGAAGAGATGAAGTTTACAGGTGCTCTCCTTCGAGACGTTGCATCTATAGTGAAATGGTGTGCATCTCTCATGGGAGAAGAAGAAACAAGGAAACACCTATTGCGGAGAATATTCTAGGAGGTGACAAATGTGGACCAATCCCAAACACATAGGGTGAACACAATGCATGGAACTCGACATTTTCATTCATTTAGAATCTCAGACAACTCGGACCTACAAATTTGGACAAGATTGAAGGCTTGCTTTTGCAGTTCCTGTAGCATCGATGAATGGGATGATTGTGAGTATACAAATACAGTTAATACATGGGATCGAGTGACACTTGGCACCAATTTCAACAGGGTTAATGAAATAGACCATTTGGAAGATGATCAGACACATATTTCTACAAACTATGATCACATATCGGATCTCATACAAGTAGGTACAAAAAAGTAAATTAGTAGTACCTAAATTAGAAATTGCATTTATGTATTGTTAACTCGACCTAAGATTTAATTTATGTATAAATTAGAAATGCAAGACCTTATTTAAAAAATGTATTGTTAACTGAACCTATTTCCTTTCACAGGTCAGATATATGCAGTGGTTGCCCCAAAAAATAATGAATGGGGTCTGACTATTGGTTGGCATGTTGCTTAGAGGGGAAACAAACCATTCTCGAACCTGTTACAGATGATGAAATTATTGAATTCCCAACTAACTCGATGGTTATAAAAGGGGAGTACTTGACACTTGTAGCACAACATAAAAGGAAGGGTGGGTATGTATATCAGGATTATAGACCATGAGCTATTGTATACCACTTCACCAACCTAGTAGTTGGTATAAACATCAAGCTACGCACACTTAGTCATAAAAATAGGTCGCATGTACGATACTTGCTACCTCATGTAGAGCACAAAATATTGATGGACACCATCGATAGCAAAGATGATCAAAATGGCCTACTCATATGAGTGCATTGTTAGGTGCGTTATTTAACCTTTAAAGTGCATGTTGAAGCACAATTTCAATTATTTAGCCTTAGTTTATTCCCAATGTAATAAACCTGTGATTGACGGATACCATTCACAGACATAATATTATTCAGAGGACACTAGACACTATAAACACGATCGTACAACCTCATGTGCGTTATCTATAAATCATGTTTGCACATTTTCATTGGGTTCTCTTTATTTTCTTATGGGATTACTAATGTCTAGCCTTTTGTGTGCCTAGGATACAAAACCCATATATGGCACATTGGAGGCGCCAAGAACAGTGTCTTTAGACACCAACAAATAGAAATCAGAAAATAACATGCTCTCAAATTGTTGAAATTTACTTTTTTTGATGTTTTTATATTAATATACATTTAATTGCATTGTTGGGTCAACTCTTGCAAGTATTTCATTGGTGGTTCAACACATGAAAACCCTTGACCGTGGTTTTGTTGGTAGGGTTCCCATATCAACCTTGCCCATACAGACTTTTAAGAGACAACGACATGCAATTTTGCTGCTTCGTTACGGTTTTTCACTTTTGGACCGGAAGTCACCAAGTGTCCCTCAACGACATTTTCATGCGACTTTCAACTGGACATAACTCGGAAACTAGAGGTTGGATCGAAGAACCGTCAACTATGTTGGTGTCTTGGCATGCAATTACCCTAGGTGGCCCTCTCCCTCCTATCTTCAAGGACCAATGACTTCATTGTGCATTGATTTCGTAAACTAGGTTTTTGCTCAGTTTCCTCCAATGCAACTCTTGCATTGGTGGGTCAACTCTGCAAAACCCTCGACCATGCCTCTTACAAGTTATGAGATGGAACTAGAAACACATGTACATGTACAAATTGAAAAACAACTAGGGTTTCATGAACACCAAATTGCATGCTATCACTAGGGTTGAGAAGTTATGAGATGGAACTAGGGTTTAGTGACCTCTTTACAAGTTATGAGATGTAACTAGAAGCACATGTACATGTACAAATTGAAAACTGACTAGGGTTTCATGAACTACAAATTGCATGCTATCACTAGGGTTGACAAGTTATGAGATGGAACTAGGGTTTAGTGACCTCTTTACAAGTTATGAGATGGAACTAGGGTTTAGTGACCTCTTTACAAGTTATGAGATGGAACTAGAAACACATGTACATGTACATATTGAAAACCAGCTAGGGTTTTGTGAACAACAAATTCCATGCTATCACAAGGGTTGAGAAGTTATGATATGGAACTAGGGTTTAGTGACCTCTTTACAAGTTATTAGATGTAACTAGAAACACATGTACATGTACAAATTGAAAACCAACTAGGGTTTCATGAACACCAAATTGCATGCTATCACTAGGGTTGACAAGTTATGAGATGGAACTAGGGTTTAGTGACCTCTGTACAAGTTATGAGATGGAACTAGAAACACATGTACATGTATAAATTGAAAACCAACTAGGGTTTCATGAACACCAAGTTGCATTCTATCACTAGGGTTGACAAGTTATGAGATGGAACTAGGGTTTAGTGACCTCTTTACAAGTTATGAGATGGAACTAGAAACACATGTACATGTACAAATTGAAAAACAACTAGGGTCTCATGAACTACAAATTGCATGCTATCACTAGGGTTGACAAGTTAGTGGATGGAACTAGGGTTTAGTGACATCTTTACAAGTTATGAGATGGAACTAGAAACACATGTACATGTACAAATTGAAAAACAACTAGGGTCTCATGAACTACAAATTGCATGCTATCACTAGGGTTGACAAGTTATGAGATGGAAGTAGAAACACCTGTACATGAACAAATAGAAAACCAACTAGGGTTTCATGAACTACATATTGCATGCTATCACTAGGGTTGACAAGTTAGTGGATGGAACCAGGGTTTTTTATGGTATATTATTATGGTATGGTATGTTAGTATCGTACGGTATGATATGGTATATTAGTATGTTAGTATGGTATGGTGTTAGTATCATAGGGTATTGTAGGGTATGGAATGGTATATTAGTATGGTATGATGTTAGTATGTTATGGTACATGTTATGTTATGGTATGTTAGTATTGTAGGGCATGGTATGGTATATTAGTATGGTATGGTATGTTAGTATGGTATGATGTTAGTATCATAGGGTATTGTAGGGCATGATATGGTATGGTACATTAGTATGGTATGGTATGTTAGTATTGTAGGGTATGATATGGTATATTGGTATGTTAGTATGGTATGATCTGTTAGTATCATAGGGTATTGTAGGGTATGGTATGGTATATTAGTATGGTATGGTATGTTAGTATGGTATGATGTTATTTCGTTGTGGTACATGTTATGTTATGGTATGTTATTATTGTAGGGTATGGTAGGGTATATTAGTATGGTATGGTATGTTAGTATGGTATGTTGTTAGTATCATATGGTATTGTAGGGCATGATATGGTATATTACACATGCATGCATGACTTAGAAGTAGAAACACATGTACATGATGTTAAAGTTGGTGGTATGGATATGATGTTATGATGTTAGTGTTATGGTGTTAGTGTATGTAATTTAGGTAGTGTATGATATGGTTATGATGTTAAAAAGTTGATGACAGGTCAATTTAGGAAGTTGTATGGTATGGTTATGTTTATGGTGTCTAGTGATTATCTCCCATGACTTACTTGATCGTTACTTGATCTTAGTTGGATGAGTCATAAATTATTCCTTTAAGTATTGGAAATCCATACTATCACACAGGTGAACCACACATATCATGTTCCAAAATCAAGTCAACCATATATGTATAAATTTGAACCTTCATTTATATTATATATGTATACAAATAATTTTACAAAAATTGGCATGCCACATGGCCATAATACAAAATAGTGGATAAAACTGTGCGTCTGTGTGTATACAAACAAAAAGTTACATGTATGTACCCCCCTATACATTTATTCTATTTATCCACCCTTTCACTGTCGCTGTCAATGTCTTCAGAGAAGTCTAGCTTTCTCTTCTGGCTTCTCAGTGGTGATCCCCAACGCTAAATAAGAGGGACAGGTAACATTAGCGGAGACTACAGAAAAACAAAAATTTGTAAGTTAGTTTACCAACCTATAGAATTTATATGTACATTTGTTCAAATTCCAAACCAATATAACATTTTTACTTCCTGTATGTCAGTAAATAATGGTGGGTCGTGGTGCCTCACTAACAATGACCCCGATTGGGTGCTCTTCAAGCACCACTTGCTCACTATCAAGCTGCATAAAAATATATATATATGCCAATGTCAACAAATCAATGGGTGTACGAAAAACATACTTGCATGTGTAAATAAAACTATATTACATGGAGGGATAATGAATTTTTCAAAGAAATCGAGACATACATGAACATTTGGGGGGGGAGAGGTGGGTGAGCAACGACCCCGATTGGGTGCTCTTCAATAACCACTCGCTCACTATCAAACTGCATAAAATAATATATATATGTCAATGTCAACATATCAATGGGGGAAATAAGGAAAAAGATACTTGCATGTACAAAAAGCAACATAAGCAAGGGTTACAATATAGAAATATACTTGGGGGGCGTTACGAGGTGTGTAACCAGTGGGTCGAACAACTATCAATGAGATAAAAGGATTTCTACATGCATTAGCGAAGAAGTTCGCTTGCTGGATAGCATCCTCAAAATCACGTTCCTATGTACAAAGGGATAAATATACAATTAGTCTATTTCAAAAAATTAAAAAAGTACATATTGAATCATTAAAATCACAATTAAAAGAAAGCAATACATAAACATACATGCTGGCTCGTCAGAGGTGGGTCACCAATTTGGTGCTCTCCAAGCACCGATGCCTCACTAGAAGCCTGCATAAAGTAACATATGTCAATTTCAGATAATAAAAAGAAAACAAGACATATATACTACATGGATGAAAAATGATGTTTTCAAAGAAAGTGAAACATACATTGTAATGTCCCCAGTTTTGACCCCGTTTGCATGATGTATATAATGTAATTAATCGTGGTGAGGAGCTAAAGGAAAAAGCCCCACCATCGATTTGTGTGTGTATGTTTCGGCAATAGGTATAGTTGCCGATGGTATGTTGTGCTATTTGGCACATTATAATTCGGCATCATGTAAACACGCACATCGAATAACATAAACCACAACCAGCTACCGCAAGGCAACGTTAAAATGAAAAGGGCATGGTTCCAAAGGATAAGGGGTGGGGAATGTCAAACCTTAGTATATGGGTGAAAAACCCATGTTTTATCACCTTTATTTTGTTTTGTCACCTTTGTTTTGTTGCCACCTTTCCTTGTCTCATCCAACCTTGTCAACCTCTTTAATGCTTCAGCTGGTGGTTGAAGAGTTATGGCTAAGTGGTTGAAGGCATTTATTGCTGCAGAAAACGTGGGTAAAGAGGTAAGCAATTCCTCCATCTTCCCCACGACTCCATTCTCACCCTGCCGGTTCGTCTTCCTCACGCGGAGGTCGGTGATATTCTTCTCACGCACCAGTCGGGGGCTCTCTTGGTCGTTCGTGGGCTGTGTTCCCATTTTTGCTGGTCGCGTCCTTCACCTTCACGCACAGAGAGTGGTTCACTCTCGCGCTTTCCGTTGGTCTGTGGATTCGCGCGCAGAGAGACGTGCGGTCCATCCTCACGCAGAAATCGGGTATGTTTTCCCGTGTATTTGGCTGTTGGGTGTAAGTATTTCCTCACGCACAGACCGTTGAGGTCGATTTTCCCATGAGAGAGCCGTGCTCACTGTTTTTGTTTTGGGGCGGTTGTCTTCCCTACGTTTTGTTGGCTGTGGTGTCCAATTTCATTTTGGACCACTGTGTGTTCGTGGTGAGCCGTCTCCTGCTGTGGTCTACGTCTGAATTTCCCATGGCTGCTGGCTGAGTTTTCCCTATTGTGGGATGTGGTTGTTGCCACTGTTTTTGTTGTGAGATTGAGTTGCTGCTGAAGTACCCAGGTTTGGGTTGCAGCTGAGTTGTTTTGGCCACGTTAGGGCCAAAACCAACTCTGAGTTTCCTTGTAGGCTGGATCTGTGTCTCACCCTTCATTTGAGGATCATTCCCGGTTGTTTGCTTCTTCACAGGGCTGTGAAGGGTTTGTTTTGCTGCTGGTATGCAGTGGTTGTCCCCTTGGGATGTGTTGGCTTGGTCGATCTGTTGATGGCCTGTTAAACCCAGCAGTGTATGGTTTGGCGGAGTGTGTTCCCTTGGCTATGTGCAAGCTTGCAATTGACCCTTATCCTGAAGGAATCATGCCCAGCTCGGGGGTGGCAGCGCTGCTGAGAGATTGATGAGCATGCTGGCCTATGGTTGGGTGGAACATTGCAGCGACGTAGTTGGTTGCGGGCGAGTTCTTCATTGAAAGATAAGTGCTGCTGGTTACTTCATCTTTGCAAATTATGTTGATGACAAATGAATTATAATGAACATGATTAATGTTGGAATGTATGTGTGTTGCTTCCGCTGTATGATTAAGGATTCAGGAATTTGTGTATGCTTAGGCATATTAATATGCATCCTGTAAGTTTTAATTCCAGCATTGATTTATTTCATTTTATGGTCATGGGCTGTTTTCCCAGTCGTGTTTGATGTGTTGGTCGCATCCTCTTCGCCGATCGGAGGCATGGGGACGTGATAGAGTGGTATCAGAGCTCTGGGTTGCAGCAATGGGCCTCTATGGGCCATGAAGGATGCAGTGACAGAAGGTAGAATCACCTTCTCTGTTCAGCAGAGCAGCAGCAAGTTTCCATAATTTTGCTAAGTGTTGAGCGGTTGGACCATTGGAGGAAGTGGAATTCCGCTGTTGCGGAAGGACTGGAAAAATGGACGTCCACCGTTGCGGACGAATGGGTGAAGTTTCCCATTCACCGTTGCGGAAGGGTTCACAGAGTTAACCTCCGACTGTTGTGGAAGAATTCCGGAAGTGCCGCCGTTGCGGACAGCGAAGCGATTCCGCATCCGATTCGAAATCCGTCCGATCGCCGACGCCGCAGAAAGATTTAAAATTTGGGTAAGTGTTGGAGAAATCGGAAGGAAGAATGGTCCGACGTCCGACGTTACGAGAATCCATTGATGTCCGACGTAAGTGCCAAATCGGAAGAGCGGGCGAAGTGGGCGTTCGCCGTTGCGGGTGAACTGGTGAAGTTTTTTGTCCGCCGTTGCGGAAGCGAAAACACCAAAGCGTCCGATGTGAAAGTCTGCCGACATCCGACGTAAGTGCCAAATCGGAGGAGCTGGCGAAGTGGTCGTTCACTGTTGCGGACGAATTGGTGAAGTCTTCCGTCCGCCGTTGCGGAAGCTGAAGGAATTTGCCGGCTGATCAAAAAGACTGCCGACGCCGCAAGAGAAAGTGCGCCGATCGAAAGGAAAAACGTTCCGGGGAGCCGCCGTTGCGGAAGGATTGGAGCTTCCGGGGAGCCGTCGTTGTGGAATAATCCGCGAAGTGAAATTCCGCCCATCAGAAAGGAAATTAGTTCAACGTCCGATGCTGCGGAAGAGAAAGCAGTTTTCCGTCCGCCGTTGCGGAAGACAAAGGCTTCTGACAGCCGATCAGAGAGATAGCCAACAACCGATTCTGCACAGGGAAAATTTGTGTTTTTGGTGGGATTTTTCCAGCAGATTTTGACTGTTTCTCAGTGAAATTTTGAGCTGTTTTACATAGAATTTTAAAGGGCTGAAAATGAGGAAAGAGGCAGCGAGCTAATGTGCCAGATTGCGTGAAAACCAATGATTTACAAGCCCCCTTGACCACCATCGTCCCTTGAGACAGTCGTTCTTGTGAGAAGGAAAATCCTGTGTTTTGGGAAAGAGTTCGAATCAGAGGGATTTCACAAAGGACAAAGGGGATGCCGAAAATGCAGCTGCCAAAATGGCTCTAAGATCATTAGAAGAATGTAAAAATTCTACATTGCAGTGGTGTAATGAAAATGCAAGGATTTGGTGAAAGTCTTCATTCTTAGAGGTGGTGTGGTTTTCACATGCAAGGTCGGAATGAAGCATGTGAATAGGCGTTGGAAAGCTTATCCAGCGAGGAACAAGGATAAGTGACCAGAATCTGAGCATGAAGCAGCAAAGTGCTAATGATGTCCGCTGTTATCAAATGGAAAAATCTGGACAGTTGCATGCCCAGGGGCAGCAAGGACTATGAAGTCAACCAGCTGCTGTGTGAAAAAGGAATTCCATGAGAAGGAGAGGAATTTGAAAAGGGAAGTTTTCCTTAAAACCCTATCTTGCTGACTTTAACTACATTTCCTAAGTTTATGCTTGAAATGCATGAGGATATGTATTGCATGCATAGGATATTGCATGATTGGTAAGAATATTGGGAAATATATATATGTATAACGAACCACTAATGATAATCATTGTTTTGATGTTGTCATTAGTGGAACAAAAAAAAAACCAACAATGACATGGACATGGATGAATATGTTGATGATGCTGATGAATGAGACCAGCAACCCTATGGAGAAAGGGATAAGGCAACAAGTCCATAACAAAAGTTGGTAAGCAAATTATGCAATCTCCTGCAAAGGACCAACCAAAGTGGTCATGGAAAGGGTGTAAGTAAGACCCATGCAGGTAAGAGTTTGCCTATGACAGATTCCATGGATTGGTCCAGGTAAGAGACCTCATACCATGTGAATATTGGAATGTAGGAAGGTGTCATGCCTATACATGTTAATGATATTGATTATAGTAATGCATCCTATATGAGGTAGTCATGGTTAGGCCATGGTATGGTTGAATGCATAGTATTCCTGAATCAATGCAAGGTAGCGTTGAATGGACATGCATTAAGAATATTTTATGAATCTTGTTGTTATGCATGAATGCATTGAGATGTATGCATATGAAGGGTGTGAGTGACTGATTGCCTAAGTAAAGGTGCAAATGTTGTGATGCATTGCATGAATGCAGTGAAATGAATGCATGTGATATTATGAATGACTAATGACTGAAATGATGAATTGGTGACAATTCAAGGACCATTTCAGAGGTTGTTATGAATGCAGGATAGTCATGATCAATTGGCTGCCAGAAATGCTCTATTGAAGAGCAAGGTGGTATGAATGATACACTTGTGAAGTAAGGGTATCTAAACCTTCATTTAATTGCATGAATGCTGTGACTATACCTTGCAATGTTAGTATGATAATGATTGCATGACATAAATAAGCTTTGATAATACTGATGTGACTAACAACTAGAGTATTTGAATTTTAGAAATTCTGAAAATGCTTCAGTGATGGTTGTAGCAATGGGATAGTATATGCATCCATACTTACCAATTGTTTGGTTGATTGAAGCTCATGTTTTAGGTAGATTATTCCGAGAATGGCATTGAGAGGTAAGACCCTGACCAATGCCAGAATCTACCATGTAAAAGAGCTTGTTAAATTTGAACTGTGAATTTCAAATTTAAGAAATTGCTGACAACCACTAGCCACTATTGGCTTGCATAAGCTTGTGTTTGGTTGTTTGAAGCTTATGTTTCAGGTAGATTATTTCAAACATGACAGTGAGAGGTAAGTTCCTGACCACTACCAGAATCTACCATATGATATGCATAATAGGTTGTTAAAATTTGAATTGTGAATTTCGGATTTGAGAAATTGCTGACAACCATTAGCCACTGTTGGCTTGCATAAGATTGTGTTTGGTTGATTGAAATTCATGTTTCAGGTAGATTATTTTGAGAACGGCATTGAGAGGTAAGACCCTGACCAATGCCAGAATCTACCATTTATGAGGAGAAGTCTCATGGTTATGAAAGTAGTTGGCATGCATGATGAATTGTTAAAATTGAACTGTGAATTTCGGATTTAAGAGGTACTAACGACTACTAATCATTGTTGGCTTGTATGAGATTGTGTCAGGAGGGACGCATGGTAAGTGGGTAATCATGTTATGATAGTAAGCATAAAATAATAATGAGCATAGTAGTGCTGCTTACAAGAGACCCACAATTGAGCAAGTCAATTTCTGTAGTAGATAGAATCGCAAATTCTTATTGAATTCGATTGCTAATGTCATTGCTTGGTTATGGAATGATCAATCGGGATTGTAGTATTAGGCAATGATTGACTGTTTGGCTATTTGGTGAATGTGTCAGGGGTACACACTGCAGGAATACCATGTGTGATGGCCTGCAGAAGCCAAACTTCATGGGAAGGTTTTCCCTTATCTTGGAAATGGGTTTTGGGTGAAACGCCATTAGACATTTTCGAAAATGTCTCGTCTGCACTACATGTTTGGTGATAACATGAGTGAGATGGTATGGGTTATGTCGTTAAGACATGTGCGAATGTGAAATGTAAAAAGGAAGTAGGGGTGAGGGCTTGGTTTGCTTAACCCTAGTGATTGGAAACCACACAGACAGAGCTAGAGGGCTGAATTTCTTCTCCACCACCCCGAGATAGCACTGGAAGGGAATGCAGGGCCTGAGGGACTGTGTAGCAGAGAAGGGACTGATTCCTTGTGCTGGGTGTGTGTGGGTGTCTTATAAGTCAGGCTAGTTCTGGTGTAGGTGTTCCTAGCTCTGCAGCAAGCTCACCAGCTTAGCATTCAGCCTTTCTCAACTCCTTGACGGTGCCTAACAGACACAAAGGCATACTGCGACAGAAAATGGATAAGTGTTCTGTAACCCTTGCTATGAATATGCATGCTTAATTTTTTTTTAAATGCAGAACATGTTTTGATTTATTTCCATTATGACTGATTGCTTGAGTATGGATAGGGCCTACATGGCACACACTGGAAGAGAGTGCACACTTTTCTGATGTCGGATCATGAAAGGCTTTTCAATATTGATTACACTCTAGGGAGTGGACGCACTCCTGGTGTCTCAATACTTGATAGTGAATGATATGAAATGTGATTACAGTTTTTGAAGCAATGATGCTAATGAGTTTGCTTGTACTGCTTGTGTTGCTTGTGTTGACAGGCTAAAGGTAAAGGTAAATGGTTGATATAAGTGTATGTTGGTATAAGTGTATTGTTGATATAAGTGTGTATGTTGGTATAAGTGTATTGTTGATATAAGTGTGTATGTTGGTATAAGTGTATGGTTGGTATAAGTGTATGTGTCATTGTTGACATGAGTGTATAATGGGCTGTGATGTGCCTAAGGATCCATAGTAGATCCTAGACCTGGAAATGGTCATGATAAAGTTCCAAGCCCAGTTGACATGGTTATGTACTGGTTGGACATTGATTATTTGATGTTGAGGAAAAGCCTGTGTGCTGACCTAACATCTAAGTCCATAGGCGATCCCAAGGCTTGCATAGCGAAGCAGGATCCTATGGATGAATGAGGAAACATACAATACAGATAAGTATTGGATTATTTTGCTTGTGAATATACATGTGTGTCTGATTTGGTTATGATGTTTTAAGATCTTGTTCTAGAGGTAAAACTGATGAAAATAAACTAAACATGTGAATCTATTCAATGTTTGGATATAGGTATCGCGGAAAGCGAAGACTATGAGAGCATCCTAGGGGTGAATGTGGACATGTGACTGTCCTGGAAAGCTCGGAATGAGCGGTAATGAAAAGGTGCTAGTAAGACGGGGGAGTCCTAGTAGCCGAGACAAAACCATGTGGAGTGACTCCATGGTTTAGAGGTCTAGAATAGACCAAAGACACTAAGTGTCATGACCAAGAAGGATTGGTTCAGCATTCACGATGAAGTGAAAGAGGCTGAGAGCATGAAAAGCCACTATGATGGTGTGGGTTCCAGGATGGAACAAAACAAAGAGGAGAAAAACTCTTACTGCTCTCTCTTTC
>LPNX011218488.1:702342-717952 GCA_001517045.1 Pseudotsuga menziesii
ATATATAGAGACAGCCGAGAAAGTTGGTTTTTTTTTAAATTGTGCATGTAGTATATATCTCGTAACCTGCATGCATATCCCCATAACTGGAATGCATATCTCTTAACTTGCATGCATGCATATCCCAGAACTGGAAGTTTTGCATGTAACATGAGATATATGAATATCGTTATATAATTCTTATATATAAATGCAATATATATTCATATCAGGTTTTATATTGATATTTAGAAGCTATTGATAATTCTTATATAAATGCAATAGATATTCATATCAGGTTTTATATTGATATTTAGAATCTATTGATATTAGGTTTAATGGTGAGAAGAAATCATAAATATACAATTTTTTTTTTTTCACTTTGCTCACCGTTATGTCATAGAGCGCTCACTTTGCTCACCATTATGTCATAGAGCGCGTATATATATATATATATATTCTTATTTTTATTTATTTATTTATTATATGGGACACATACTTTTTTTATTAGAGGTTTAGAAATGTGTTTTTTAAACATAATTAAAAAACATTTATAATTTCTTAAATTTGTATGCATGTTTTTTATCCTTATTACTAGCACAACCACTTAACTTATGTGAACATTGATAGGTTAAGTTATTTGTTACTTGCTCTCCATGCTAATTAATTGTAATCTTCTTTTGTCTATGTCTTAACTACTTGTATATTCTTTAGTTAAATGGGTTGTTTGTCACTATGTGTTATGATCCATGCATGCATGAGTTAGGAGTTATCTATGCATAACCTACCAGTTATATATATATATATATATATATATATATATATATATATAATAATTGTTTATTTCGAATTGTCTTCAATTTAGGAAAAGCATAAATGGTAGTCTACCCCAAGATATAAACTCCAATTGATGTAATTATTAATTTTAAGTTTATATAAAATAGTTTATTACATTTTAATTAAGTTTTATGAGTTACAAAAAAATTGATCAAGGTGATATACCTATAATGCATCCAAATTGTATCATCTTAACAGCTTACTTTATAGATCCAAATTGTATAATTCCTCAAAAACCTCCTCAAGGAGTATCTCCTTGCCTTGTTGTATCAAAGTAATCCCATTGAATACTCTTATCGAAGCTTTGGTGAACCAGAATATAAGGTTTTTTTCTACTTTTCTTCTTGTGTGTTCTTTTATTCTTGTTTGTGATCTTTTTTTCTACTTTTCTTCTTTTGTGTTCTTGTTTGTTTGCGTTCTTTTTTCCAGTGCATAATTAAAATATTTAACTTTATCATACATAGGAGAGAGTAGTTACACCAATATGAATTGATAAGACAATTGAGTTCATGGTCCAATGTAATTTATCTCTTATAAGAATTTTAGATTATACAACATAAAAAGCTAAATAAACATATTAGGAAAAACAATGAAGTTGAAAATTGTAAACATAATTCTATTTTTGCTTTAAACATAAATAAATAAATAAAAATATTTCATCATTTAAATGAAAAAATAATTTTAAAAAATTATTACACATTTAATTTAATATTTATTTATTATGTTGAAGAAATGATGTTGTGGTGACAAGTGTACAGGCCACAATTTATTAATTATGAACTTCATTCTCTTAAGTTAGCAGTCTTATTAAATTAAATATTTTGAATTAACGACTAGCCTTTTTAAATGATGATAAAAACCCAATGATGATAGGAACCAAATGTTGATGTATTTGTAACTTCGGAATGTATTCATCTATGTATCTTATGTATTGTAACCCGATGTTTATTCCGGGATATATCTATAATGTAATTGAGTCATATTATCATGCCTCGATGTTCCGATCGGGAGGATCAATTATGTAAACAAGTCTTGTCAAGTCATAGTGGGTAACCCTCCGATTGTCTAAGGGTTAAAGTCCCCACAGTTTCGGGGCACTAGGGTTATTAGACTCTCCTAGTAGAGGTCGGCCCTCGTAGGGATTTAGTCATGTCGAGATTAGTGTAAATAGAGAAATGGAGTCTCTATTTATCACACAAGTCATACACACTCAAGTGTAGCGCATAGTTGAGAAAGGAGAAGACATTGGGGCTAGACAAGAAGAAGATTACTGTTGTTGGGATATCACTTACTGTTATGGGGCTTTTACTGTTTTGGTGCTGATTCTATCTCTAAGGAAGTTGCGGGCTTTTCTCCTTTATGGTTTCCCTGAGTAAAAACACTGTGTTCATTGTCTCTTGTGCTTGATTGTTGTACTTGTTATTCTCTCAGTTAAAGATCCTAATAATGCTAGCTTAATGTTGAAAAACTAACATGGTATCAGAGCTAACCTGAGAAGAAGACATTGTGCAGCTGCGGGAACTAGGGATTCCTAGTTTGTGGACCTTCCTCCACATATTTTCAGCAAAATTAAGGTGGAATAACCCTCCTCCTTAGGGCACATATTTCTGTCGAAACATAATCCATTTCTAAGTTTTTTCAGTTTTGGACCTGTCACTGCTGCCGAAAATTAGGGCTTTTCACATAAGAGGAATTTTTCAGTGAACCCAGGCCTGGATTGATCTCCTCCCCAAAATCGAAGTTAGGAACAAATTTCAGAGCATTTGGTTGGACAAAACTCTGGAAAAGCAAAACCCTAATTTTCTCCTGAACCAGCTCTACAAGATTTCAGCTCAAGTTTTAGATCCGACATTTTGACCTAGTAATATCTAAGATCTCTTATATTTCCATTTGATATTCTCATTTTAAAGATGTCTCATCATACCAAGCTTGATGAAAATCTTGATGGAGCTAATAACTTCTGAGCCTGGAAGTATAGGATCTCCCTAGTCCTAGAAGAGAATGAGTTAGACTCCTACACCCATGAGGAGGTTCCAATTCCAAAGGGAGATGAGGCAAAAGCCTTACATAAGAAGAAGATGGTTATGGCAAAGAGTATCATTGCTGATTCTATCAAGGATCACCTTATCCCACAGGTGTCCTATCTCAAGACACCTAAAGCTATGTTTGATGCCCTAACCAAGTTGTTTGAAGGGAAGAGCATAAACCAAAAAATGACTCTGAGGAACCAACTGAAGAAAGTGAAGATTCAGAATGCAGAGACTATCTAGTCCTACTTCACAAGGGTTTCCCAGATCAAGGAACAATTAGAAGCTGTTGATGAAGAAGTGGAAAATGCAAAGATTATGATGACTACCTTGAATGGCCTCCCTAGGTCATGGGATTCTTTCATCTGAGGAATATGTGCAAGAAAGAAGTTAGTCAAGTTCAGTAGACTATGGGAAGAATTCTCTCAAGAAGAAGCTCGGATAGCAGCCCAAGAAAAGAAGATGGAAAGTGAAGATCAATCTCTCACAGTTCACTCCAAGAAGGGAAGAAGAAGAAATCCTCATTACTCCAAAGGTAAGAACTCTCATTCTAAGGATAATAATAGAAAGGATCTATCTAAAGTGAGATGTTATACATGTGATGAAAAGGGACACTATGCAAAAGACTATCCTAAGAACAAGGTTCACTCTCATAAAAGGAAGGGGAACAAAAGAATACATCATGCTCATTCGGCAGAGGATGATGAACCATCCAGGAAGAGATCCAGATATGAAAGTGAAGACTCTTCAAGCGAGGATGAATATGTTTTGATTTCTGCTCTCACAGGTAACATTACTCATGGAAGTGATGATTGGCTTATAGATAGTTGGGCTTCCAAACATATGACTAGATTCAAGGAATCCTTTGTAAGACTATCAGAACATGACTCACCTCACAAGGTGAAGCTAGGAGATGAATACCAATATTCAATAAAAGGTAGTCAGGAATCTTCATATAAACTAGACTCTGGTAAGTCTCTAACAATGAAAGAAGTATTGTTTGTACCAAGACTCAAGAAGAACCTTCTCTCCATATTAGCATTGGATGCAAAAGGAATCTGGGTTGCATTCATAGATGGTCAAGTCATCATGTGGCCAAAAGGTAAGACTATCAATGATGCAATAGTGATTGGAGAATAAGAAGGAGGGCTGTAAAAATTGAAGGGCCATCCAGACCAAGCTTTGGTCCATGACATAGTAGAGCCAAATGAACTTTGGCATAGAAGGCTTGCACATGTGCATTACAGAGCACTACCTATTACAAGCAAAGCTGTTGAAGGTCTTCCAGAATTCCAAGCAAAACATGATGGTGTTTGCAAAGGATGTGCAAAACGGAAGAATACGAAGAAGACATTTCCCAGCAACGAAAGCAAAGCCAAAGGCATACTTGAAATCATCCACTCCGATGTATGCGGTCCTATGTCATCAAACTCACTAAGCGGGTATGCATACTATGTTTCTTTTATTGATGATTTTTCTAGAAAGACGTGGGTAAACTTCATGAAGAACAAAGACGAAGTATTCAGTAAATTCAAGGAATTCAAATCCTTGATCGAGAACCATACTAAAAAGAAGATCAAAACCATTCGATCAGATAATGGCGAAGAATTCACTTCGAATGAATTCAAAAAGCTATGCAATGAATCAGGGATTAAGAGGGAGTTGTCCACTCCTTATAATCCACAACAGAATGGATTTGCGAAATGGAAGAATAGAACCATCATTGAAGCTGCAAGAGCAATGCTTCATGATCAAGATCTTCCTATGCATCTTTGGGCTGAAGCTGCCAAAACAGCGGTGTATGTACAGAACCGTACTCCACATAGAGTACTCGAGAACAAGACTCCTGAAGAAGTCTTCTCTGGCAAGAAACAAGAAGTCAGCCATCTCAGAATATTGGCCTGTCCTGTGTACATACACATTCCAAAGGAAAAGAGAACAAAATTAGATCCTTCAGGAAAGAAGGGCATATTTGTGGGATACTCTGAAAGCTCAAAGGCTTATAGAATCTATTTCCCAGGATACAAGAAGATTGACATTAGTAGGGATGTGAAATTTGATGAAGACACAGCTTACAACAAATCCAGAAAGAGACCTGCTAAAGAACCTGAAGAAGTAGAAGCAGAAGTACCCAGAATTCATGACACAACCATGAACAAAGAAGATCAAGAAGAAGATCAAGAATTTGAAGAACCACAAAGACATGTAGATCCACCTCTAGAGAAGAATCCTCATAAGAGGAAACCTGCTTGGGTACATGAAATTATCCAAGGTGCGGAAAGATATGGGGCTCCAGAAGAGAATCACAGAGAAAGAAAGAGGACCAGATCCTACTCCGAGTATGTAGCTTTACTATGTGATTTCATTAATAAAGAACCTTCCAGTTATGAAGAAGCAGCAGAATGGAAAGAATGGAAGGATGCTATGATTGAAGAATATCAATCGATCATGAAGAATGATGTTTGGGATGTTGTCTAAAGACCAGAAGGGAAGTCAGTTGTAACTTCCAAATGGATCTACAAGATCAAGCATGTTGTAGACGGTAGCATTGAAAAGTATAAAGCAAGATTTGTAGCTCAAGGTTTCTCTCAAAAAGAAGGAATAGACTATGAAGAAACCTTTGCACCTGTAGCCAGATACACTTCCATCAGATCAGTACTTGCTCTGGCTGCAGTGATGAAATGGAAGATACACCAGATGGATGTCAAGATTGCTTTCTTGAATGGTGTAGTGGAAGAGGAAGTGTATGTAGAACAACCACTCGGTTTTGAGACACATGACAAAGAGTCTCATGTATGCAGATTGAAGAAATCCCTATAAGGCTTGAAACAGGCACCCAGGACCTGGAATGACAGAATTGACAGCTTTCTATCCAGTTTGGGCTTTACCAAAAGTAAAGCAGATTCCAACCTTTACTACAAGGTTGAAGATGGCAACCCAGTGATGCTCCTACTATATGTAAATGATCTATTTGTGACAGGTATAGATGGGTTGATTGTTGAGACAAAAAGAAAGCTTGCTTCTAAGTTCGAGATGAAGGACTTGGGTATGATGCATTACTTTCTAGGTATGGAGGTGTGGCAGAGTACGGATGGAATCTTCCTTGGACAAGGGAAGTATGTAGTAGATATCCTAAAGAGGTTTGGGATGATGGACTGCAATACTATGGCCACACCAATGGCATCGAACCTGAAGCTATTGAGTGATGCTTCATCAGAGACAGTTGATGCTACGATGTATGGTTAGATGATTGGGTCTTTGATGTACCTAACGAACACGAGACCAGATATTTGCTTTGCTGTGAACACCTTGAGCTAGTTCTTGACAGATCCAAGACATGTTCACTTGATTGCTGCAAAGCATATTCTAAGGTACCTAAAGGGTACAATTGATTATGGGCTCAAGTACGATGCGAATCAAAAGATTAACCTAGAGGGTTATGTTGATTCAGATTGGGCAGGTAGTGCCATTGATAGGAAGAGCACTTCAGGGTGTTTCTTTAGTATGGGATCAGGTGTGATCTCTTGGTTTAGTAGGAAGCAATCTTGTGTGGCACTGAGTAGAGCTGAAGCAGAGTATGTCGCAGCTTGTTCAGCTAGTTGTGAGGTAGTATGGCTACGGAAGCTACTATTTGATATATTTGATCTCCAGTTGGATGCTACTTGTATACATTGTGAAAACAAGAGTAACGTAAAGTTGCCATAGAATCCAGTGTTCCATGACAAGTCAAAGCATATCGAGATCAAGTATCACTATATCAGGGATATGGTGCAGAAGAGAGCTGTGAAGCTCTAGTACGTTGTGACAGAGGAACAGATAGCTGATGTATTGACGAAACCATTGGCTAGAGTGAAGTTCGAGTACTTCAGGGAGAAGCTTGGTGTTCTCTAGATCGATATTTCCTCTGAGGGAAAGTGATGAGTCCCATAGCCATTCTGACATGGTGAGAGGATTGGTTCCTAGGTGAGTGCACAAAGATGAGGGTCTCTTTTGGCGCGTTAGATGCAATAGAAAACTGAAAAAACAGACATCCATCAACTTGTATGGATATTTTGAGACACTTACAAAATGAATCTTGCGATGAGTAAAACACAAGAAATGTAGGAAATTGAATGAAATTTCCAAATATATAATTTTTTTCTATTGAAAATTCTGTTAACTATCTGAAGTTAGATATTTTTTAACGGGCACTTTTTATTTTTTGGACAAATTATAAGGTATATGTTTTTGTGGGTGCAGCGTCTGAGTGACTAAATGATGGAATAAACTTACGAAAATCGGTATACATATAGAGAACATACAGTACTAGTGCATGACTATTTTTTCAACAATAAATATAATATTTTTAATTTTTTTATTTATTATCTAAGAGATCAAACCTCGAAAACGGTACGTCAATTGTGGGTGCAGCCTTTGAATGTCTTAATGTAATTATTTGGAAATGGGTTTTTTATAGAATGTAGAGCTCGGTGTTCTTTAGTGCACCATACAAGTTATTTTTTAAATGGTTGAGAAACGAAAGAGATATGGACGAAACACTAACAGTGTGTTTTTTGAGTTGAGGAGTGATGATAGAAGATAAATAAGAAAAAAATAGAAAAAATAATGTATTCTTGTTAAAATTTACATATTTGGAATCTGCAAAAAAAACCATATCTGTTTCTAAAATCTCATAAAAAATGGAGGTGTGCATCATAATCAGACGAACGACTAAACATGAGCACATTGAAAATATGGATATAATGTTGAATTAGCCATGGTTTATCATACTCCAAGGCATAGGCACGTTGAATCCGATGCAAAGTACGAAGCAAACACATAGGCATAGGAATTCCATGCAAGCATGGGTCAAGGCTCGGCCTTATCATTTGGAGGGAACACATTTTTGAATTTAAACAAAACAGGAGCGCGTTTTGACTTCATTCTACCATTGCATCTAAAAGGTCCCTCAACTTCTTGCACACACCCTTCCACGGTCAGATGTAAGGGCTGAGGCATTCTGTCATGGTGAGAGGATTGGTTCCTTCCATGTCAAATATGAGTGCTAAGATCCATAGCCATTCTGACGAGTAGGTCAAATGTAAGGGCTAAGCCATTCTGTCATGGTGAGAGGATTGATTCCTTCCATGTCAGATATGAGTACTGGCCATTCTGTCAAGTAGGATAGATGTAAGGGCAACTGCCATTCTAGGAATGGAGGCACCTGGTCAGTTACCAGGACAACTCAGTCTAGGACTGAGAAGCCATTATGATGTGATAGAGGGATTTGTTCCCACTTAATCAGATGTAAGGGCTGAACCATTATGTCATGGCTAAAGGATTAGATTCCTTCCATGTCGGATGTGAGTGTTGGCCATTCCGACGAGCAGGTCGGATGTAAAGGCAACTGCCATTCTGAGAATGGAGGCACCTGGTCAGTTACCAGGTAGCTCAGTCTAGGAATGGGGGGCATTCTGATATGACTGTAGGATTGGTTCCTACAAGATCAGATATGAGTGCAAGCCCTTCCATCATTTTGAGCAGAATGTGTTCTGGCCTGGATGGATGTGAGTGTTGTGCCTTTTCACAGATGATAGTAGATGTGCCTATCATGCTGGTGATTGTAAGTGCAGTGCCTTTCCACAGATGATAGTAGATGTGCCTATCATGGTAGTGGATGTGAGTGCGGTGCCTTTCCATAGATGGTAGTATATGTGCCTACCATGCTGGTGGATGTGAGTGCAATGTATTTCCGTAGAAGGTAGTAGGTGTGCCTACCATGCTGGTGGATGTGAGTGCAGTGCCTTTCCATAGATGATAGTATTTTGTGCCTATCATGCTGATGGATGTGAGTGCAGAGCCATTCCACAGATGGTAGTAGATGTTCCTACCATGCTGGTGAATGTGAGTGCTGGGCCTTTCTGATATGATTATAGGATTCGTTCCTACATGATCAGATGTGAGTGTTGGGCATGCCTTTCTAACGAGTAGGTCAAATGTAAGTGCTGGGCGAAGACCTACATGATGGCTAGGCCTACAACCAACATGAAAAAGGGTTGGATCTGTAGAAATTCCTGTGATGAGAAGAATCATGAGATAGCACCAGTGATGATCCAGATCCAGTGATGATGTCCCATGATGATCTAGATCAAGTGATGATCTAGATCCAGTGATGATCCAGATCGAGTGATGATACAGATCCAATGATGATGTCCCATGATGATCCAGATCGAGTGATGATCCAGATCCAGTGATGATGTCCCATGATGATCCAGATCGAGTGATGATCTAGATCCAGTGATGATGTCTAGTGATGATCCAGATCGAGGGATGATCCAGATCCAATGATGATGTCCCATGATGATCCAGATCGAGAGATGATCCAGATTCAAAGATTGATGATGACTTGGAGATGAAGATGACTTGAAGACTCAGAAGACTTGATATGCAGATGACGAGATGATCCTGTTGATGCAGAGAAGAAGACTAGTGCTGCAAATTATGTCAAAAGAATACCTTCCTAGTTAAAAGGGAGTGTTGATGTATTTGTAACTTCAGAATGTATTCATCTATGTATATTATGTATTGTAACCTCATGTTTATTCCGGGATATATCTATAATTTAATTGAGTCATATTATCATGCTCCGATGTTCCGATCAGGAGGATCAATTATGTAAACAAGTCTTGTCAAGTCATAGTGGGTAACCCTCCAATTGTCTAAGGGTTAAATTCCCCACAGTTTTGGGGCACTAGGGTTATTAGACTCTCCTAGTAGAGGTCGGACCTGGTATGGATTTAGTCATGTCAGGATTAGTATAAATAGAGAATCGGAGTCTCTATTTATCACACAAGTCATACACACTCAAGTGTAGCGCATAGTTTAGGAAGGAGAAGACACTAGGGCTAGACAAGAAGAAGATTACTGCTGTTGGGAGATCACTTACTGTTTTGGGGCTTTTACTGTTTTGGTGTTGATTCTATCTCTGAGGAAGTTGCAAGGTTTTCTCCTTTATGGTTTCCTCGAGGATAAACACTGTGTTCATTGTCTCTTGTGTTTGACTGTTGTACTTGTTATTTTCTCAGTTAAAGATCCTAATAATGCTAGCTTAATGTTGAAAAACTAACACCAAAGTAGGTATTGAAACAAGTGTTTGATTCCAAAATAAAATATAGAGTTGCATCTTATTTATGCAAAAAGAATCTAGATGACCACAAGCCTTAGGTCACATGTCCGATAGTCTTCTAAATACAATACTTTCTAGTGTGAGGACCAAATTAGCATCATAAAAATCATGTTTAATACATTAAAAATAATGAATTAGGCATAATTTACTTTTATTGAATTTAGTTATTAAATTAAAGGAAAATAGACTCTTTAAAATATTAAATTGTGGTGAAAGGTGATTCCAAGATAGTGTAAAATAATCAAGGAGAAATTTTATGGTCCTATCATAGATTGTGGCATCAACTGTCTCTAAAGTAGAATCACACAACAACTTCAAGTTCAATTCCATAGATGTAACCATGGCCTTGGAATCCATCAGCTCGAACTTCTTCAGGATCTTGACTGCATATTTTCCTTGTCTAAGGGAAAGTCTCCTCTAGATCCTGCCACACCTCAAGATCTATTAATTTGTTTATGCAATATGTTCTATAGTCACTCCCTCTGAAGTGGATCTTTCCTTCTCCCTCTATAACTGAACATCATCCTCCCTCTACCTCTTGTACTCTTCGCATCGGGATACTCTGCACTAGAGTGACTAGTAGCATCCTCTACTACTGATATTTTGTATATTTCATCTCTCAAGGTCACTGGATACCAAGATCCTCTATATATAACTTTGTTGCAAGTTCCTCTTGCACCCATATATGAGCTTCCCATCCTCTCTAGGTTTCCATATTCAACCTTGTAGCAAAGGTTAAGATCTCCATCACTCTAGGTGATTTTCAAGATGGTCATGTAACTATATGTTCTATCCCATAGGATCCTACTAATTTTGTACAAAATATTCTACACACATGTGTTTCTTTGTATAGATTCTCAAATCCTAGGGGTTGCTCGATATGCACTTATACTTCACTGAAGAAATGTGTCTAGTCAATGGAGCAAACATCTCACCATAATTGATTCCATATTTTGAGAGATACCACGAACCTTGCTTTGTATCTATCTATGTTATCATCTACTTCATGCTTGATCTCATAGATCCACTTGAAAGACACTACAAAATTCCCTTCGGGTCTCAGAACCTCATCCCAAACATCTTTATTCAATATCTATAGGTACTCTTCTATCATAGCATCCTTCCTCTCTTTCTTCTCAATTGTTTCTTCATAGATGGAAGACTCTGCATTAATGATGTCACATAACAGTTTCATGTAACTGAAGTGTGTATGAGTCATATTTATTTTGCCCGAAGTCTCTCCTAGAGAACCATACTTCTCTGCATCTTGGAGGATGTCTCGTCCCCAGGCTTGTATTCTCTTGTGGGTTTTCACCTCTCAAGGTGGATATACAGGTTTCTATGCCTCGGTCATATCATACTCATTATGTTCTTCTGAAGTCCACTCTTTTTTGCCTCTGAGTCTAGGAGCTTCGGGTTCTTCTTCATGTGCTTCGTCTGAGTAAATATGCTTTGAGTGGTATGGATGAACCATCACACAATCTTTCCTACGAGTAAAATTCAGTTGCATTATTACAAACATTTTATATTTTCAAAACATCTTAATAATGATAAATTATTATGCATAAATACATATGTCACATTATTATGCAACTATCTTAGCCAATGTTTTAACATAACATTCATCCATATCCTACATACATACGGTAACTTTATAGATTCCTTTCGTCTCTGCCAAAGCATTATTAACAACATGCATTACTCTCAACATGTGTGCAAAGAGGTTTCATTCTACATAAGTAGCAATGGAATGTTGTATATCACCATAGGCCACTTACCCATCAAATGTATATTAGTAGTGTATTGTTCATGAATGCAAACACTGTAATGTGCATAATACATTTCCTAAATCAACTAAACATAAATATGTACACAACTAAACAATATATTTTAAGCAACTAGATATATAGGAAATGACAACTCAAATACTTATATTTGATTGTTTGGTAGAATCCCCGTTGGTATTTGTCTCCTTACAAGAATTATCGGATTCTATGACAGTGTGCTCTGATTTCACCATTTAATTCTGACGACCTATGCATATCTTTCTCACGGTCGAAAATGTTGAGTAACTCTTCTACACCATAGATCACATAGAATTGCGTGTTGTTGTTGAATCCAGTGTGTCCCTTATTCTTCTTCATTCATGACTACATCCCTCTTTTTCCAATGCTGAAATGGATAACTGATTCTTCCATCTTCATGTTTGAATCCTTTTGGATCAAAATACATATTCCTCATCACTAGATGAATCTTCTTTAGATTTTTTCTTGACTAGTTCATCATCTTCTATGATGTGAGCATGGTGTCTCTTCTTCTTTCCTTTCTTCTTGGGACAATCTTTCACAAAGTGTCCATTCTCATCGCAAGTGAAACATTTGAGATGTGAGAGGTCCTTCTTTTGAAACCTTTTATTCTTTTAGTCTTGCTCTTTCTCTTCTTTCCATGAGTTGTTAGGGATTGATCTTCATCTTCACCCATCTTCTCTTCTCTTGCTATCAATCAAGTTTTGTTCTTGCGTACATTCCTCCCATAGTCTACTGAATTTGGTAATCCTTCTTCTAGCACAAATTAATTGAATGAAATATTCCATGATATTGAGAGACCATTCAAGTTTGTCATCTCCACCTCCTATTCTTCTACATTGTCTCCAATAACTTCTAGTTTTTCCTTGATTCAGGAGACTCTTGTGAAGTAATATTTGATGCTTTTTGATACATGCATCTTCACACCATAGAGTTGAGTCCTCAAGGTCATCTTCATTTTGATATTATTTTCCTTCATATAACATGGTCAATGCATCGAACATCTTCTTAGGAGTATTCAAAGAGGATACACATGAGATCAAATGGTCTTTGATGGGGACAAAAATAATCCTCTTGGCTTTGACCAAATCCTTCTTGTGCTCTTCTTTGTCTTCATCTCCCTATAGATATTCAAATTCTCCTTTGACATAGTCTTCTAAATCATGCTCTTCTAGTATGAGAATCACTCTATACTTCTATTCCCAAAAGTTATCAGCTCCTTCAATATTCTCCTCAAGCTTGCTACTATTTGTCACCTTGATAAAGTGAGAAACTCAAATGGAAATATAGAAAATACACCTTAGTAACAAGAATGCTTCAGTTAGATGCTCGTTTCAATGATTTTTTGGAAGGTTGCTTCTGGTGTACCTAGGGTTTGACAGAGAAACCCTACTTTTTTTAATTTTGGAGACTTTCATATTTGATTGGATAGAAATATGAACCTCCTCAATCCTAGTTGAGAAGTATACTCTTTTCTCCCAAATCCGTGGATAAAACTGCAAAATATTGGATGCCCTAGTTTCTCCAATTTCTCCTATTGCATTGTCTAGTATTAACTCTCATGTATCTCTGAAATTTCCACTCCTCGAGATATTATTTGTTTTCCTCTATCCAAATTTACAATTTAGAGAAAGATTGGAATCACTAAGTGGAACTTATGTTAAGTTTACCAAGGTGACATGTTTATGGACTGGTATAGTATAACGAACTTGTATGGACTTCCATGTGTCACTGTTTCAACTTTGGGTTCTTAAAGGATCACCAAGAAAACTAAATTTTTTTTGATTTATTAAAAATATTACAAAAATTGATTTGTATATTCCTATCTTGATATATAGTGTTTCTCCCTTGATCACATGTTTAAATTTGAATTATGGAAGAGGTTGGAACCCTATTTTGCATGGATCATATCTCAAAAAGTACATTGAATATGAAGTTGAAACTCACACACAAGGTACAAGAACATTACATATTCGACATGTACGAGTTTAAGATCATATACCTTCACCAAAAGAGATTTGTAGCAATAATTCATAGATGACTATATTTTCCCTTCTAGGGTTTCAAGCATGAATCCCTAATCTCTTATAGTTTCACTAGTAACAGTGTTACGACTGCATAAAGGCTTCTTTTAGGGTAGCTCTGATACCATGTTATAATTTTAATTGTTATACAATATCATAAAACATTTATAATCATAACATCATGACCACATGCAATAGGATCACTGAACGAAAGACAAGCACAACAACATGAAAAGAGCACATAGATTTATCCTGGGAAATCATCTTGGGGGAGAAAACCCAATAAAACTTCCTCAATATTGAATTCAACCAAGTAAAGTGAACAACCCAAAGAACAAGACAAGAAAATTCCTCCATCTCCAACAAACCTATTCACTCTCTCTCTCTCTCTTGCACACTTGCTTGAGTGAGATGTGTGTGGAAACATGTGGAGCACCTCACCTATTTATACTCATCAAGTGAGTGACATCGTAACTTAAATAGGTCGTCCTGTTACTCTAAACAAGTCTGACTTACCTAGGGAGACTCAAAATAACATTTATATAATACTTTTGTGGGTAATATTTACTCAAATTACAATGGAGGTCTTACCTCATGATTGTTACAGAACCAATTACATCAAGAACATCTTCCAAAGGAGGAAAAATAATAATATAATAAAAGTGCAATAGAATATCTTCTGAAGTTACATTTCTTTAATAGTCCACTATGCATATTAAGTAGTTCCTGTGAGTGTAGTTGTAGGACATTGGAATGGTAAGCGAGAGGGATGGGGTTGAATTTGGCCTTCCCACACATTTTTGGTAGAATAAACTTCCATTGATCCATTTGAGACTGCCATATGCCAACTATTAATTTGTTCACCTATGAAATTATTGTATGGTACCATACCTCTGTCAAGCCCTAACTGGTCCATTTGTGTTCCAACTTGGATGTACGACATATGAAATCATCATACTTCCCACCACGTGGAATCATGTGGTACTACCACATCAGTGTCATACATGCCATGTGTCACCCTTCCAATGCTGCCACATGGCACCCCTTTTTTCTATTTTACTTGTTTTGTCGAAACTTCATAATTCAATATCTTCATCATAAGATATTTGTTTGAGGTTATTAAAGTGTTGTTAAAAAACTCTTTCCAAGGTCTATGCAACAATTCCCTTTCCATAAGTATTTGAGATTGTGAATTTTTGAGTGATCACAGATCATGCTAGAACAATTACTGATAACTTAGGGGTAATTTTTTTATCAATTATGTGTATTAAGGGTCATTTAAAGGTAATTAGTGGTAATTAGGGGCTAAGAAGGGGTCAATTATGGGGTAACTAGGGGTTAATTAGTAGTAAATATGGGTCAATTATGGGTTAAGTAGGTGTAATTAATGGTAATTATGGGTCAAATTTGGGTAAGTAGAGGCCATTTAACCCCAAAGGTTTATCTAAAACAATGGATGCCAATGATGTTGGGAATTTAGTAAGGCTGATGATAGCATGTGCCCATTTCTAATCCTTGTATGTAAGTCACACTAGCCTATATCGATGTGTTTACTAGGGAATATGCCATCTATGAATGTTTGGAAGAATCCCTTGGGTTTTCTTTGAAAAAAAGTAGGGGTCGTTTAGAGCCTATTATCAAGGGTTAATTAGTGGTAAGAATGGATTAGTTAGGGGTAATTAGTTGTCAAGCAGGAGTCATTTAGGGCTAAGTAAAGGTAAATTCGAGTATTTTTTTAGAGAATGGATACTGAGCACATTATTGAAAAATATA
>LPNX011218488.1:718245-745198 GCA_001517045.1 Pseudotsuga menziesii
CCCCCCCCCCTCCCCCCAAAAAAAAGTCACGAAAATTGAACTTTTGGTGGTGGTTTCTAAACATCAGTCTGGTATCTATAGGGAGTTGGAGGCAATGCAAAAGCACTCGACTTCTACCCTTAAGTCTCTCCAAAAAGTATAATTCTTATGACTTTGGGGTGGGTGGGTATTTAGGGAGTTTTAAAAACTACCTTCAAAAACACCTTTAGGGTGGGGCTTCAACACCCCCCCCCCCCCAAAAAAAAAACGAAAAAAAAGTCACGAGAATTGAACTTTTGGGGGCGGTTTTAAACAATTTCCCCCAAAATTCTAATTCTCATGATATTTTTTTGGGGGGGTGGGGTTAAAAAACACCTATAAAAAAAATTAGGTTGGTGTTTCTTACCCCCCCCCCCCTCCTACTAAAAGTGTCGATAATTGTACATTTGGGGGTGATTTTTAGAAAATTGCCCCAAAAATTCCAATTATCATGACTTTTTTTTGGGGGGAGGGGGTGGGGGGATAAAATGCCACCCCTAAAGTACTAAAATAACTTTTGGAGGTGGTTTTAGGAAGACTAGCGCAAGCCAAAACCATATCTAAAAGGATGATTTGTTGTAGTTCAAGTTCCCCTCCAACAAGTAAAATGGATTTGGAGGTAATAAATATATCAAATTGCAAGGAAAATTGATGTTCCCACTGTTTATCCTAAAGTATTCTAACTAGACTACATGATAGCAATGTTTAGGAACCTTAGAAATCAAAGATTGTTTTTGTTGTTTTAGGGATAACAATATAAAAGTCAAGACATAAAACAGGTACAGAGAAACCAATATCTAAAATCATCAGATAATACATGCATAAGGAAAATATTTTATAGAAGGAATAACAGTACAACTTTTCAAGATCCAGGAGATAGGTTCAAATCATATAGACACAAAGAATAAACAAACAGTTCATCCACTGCATCATATGTAAAAATACAGGTGCTCAAAAATACATTTCAAACATCATTTAGCAAAAATATCCACTTGCCAACACAGACATCTATATAGCAGACATCTATATAAATAAACATGCAGACAATGGTTCAAACAGAACCACAGAATATAAACACAATATATAGTTTAAACCTAGCTCCAAATAGATAATAAGTCATTCATTCAGTAAATAAGTTCTTACACAGATATAATATTGCAGAACTATACAAGCTTCCAGCATATGTCGACCTTCATGTGTCTCCTCTTGTTTCAACAAAATATTACAATATATAGAAATAAGGTAAGATCAAAGTTTGTTTGTAGAACCACCTTTTAAGTATTTAACTTTCCAAAATAGAAAAGTATCTTATCTAAAAATATCTAATTCAACTAAATATGCCAAGTGTCAAATCTATACTAAGCTATACATCATATCAAAGTCTTCTAGTTGCCTCAACCAATGTAGCTAATCCATCCATTGCATGCACCTTCTTTTGCAATCTATTGCACTCCCGTTGCATCTGACTCAACCTCCTTTCAATATGCTCTTTATCTTTAACTAGTTGATCATTATGTTCCTACACCCTTTTCCATCTCTTTACTGCTTCCTCTGCTACCTGTATTAGCTCTAAGTAGTTTTTATTTACTTCCTGTAGGTCTTGATTTAGCATTTTGTTATTTGCTTACAATATAGTAGACACTGTGGTTTGAGATGTTTCAATGTATTCCAATGCACTTCTTACAAAACACATGTGAATAGATAGTTATGATATCCTCTAATGGTGGTGATCTTATGCAACTGTCATCAGATTATAGACATGTTAGTTACAAAAATCAGCGAGTTTACAAAAAATATACCATCCAAAGTATCTTCAAATGAGACATTTTTCCTCATGAATTTTACATGCATCTTATGGTCCATGAATGACAGTTGAATGTCCCCAACTATCATGTAACAATTCGAATCTCACACGTGTTTGCATTGCAAATATAAACTCTGTATATTAGTTCAATTTATGAATTAGATAAGCTAACTATCATCTTCAGTACTTTGAACAAAATGGCAGGATAGCACAGATGTTTTACACCTATCATGGAACTTAAATAAAGGGTTATTATAAATTTCTAAATGGATATGCATCCCCCTATTCAAGTGGGGTTTCATGTTGTTTCAAAAATAATGAGTTGGTGACCATTGCAAGAAGACATATCCATAGACCCAATTCATCATAATTCAACTTTCTTGCGCTCCAACCTTTGTTCCATCTCTCTTCCTATTAATAAATTGAGACTAGAAAGTTGATTCAGGTGACAATTTCGAGGTGCAGAAGATCAATGAAACAAACAATAATGCTGCACATGCAACTGTAGCACTTGACACCACTCTTCCTAGAGAAGATAAAATATATAGAACAAGAAATACCTTGAGAAATAGTCTCTTGTCACGACCACTTGCAGCAACTATGAGAACAAATTACGTAGAACCAATAGTGTTGGCCATGCATTGAACAATTTTATTGGCAGTTTCCTCTGAAATTTTCCATTCCAGAGGGTCTACAGGTATAGAGACATTCATTCGGCGGAAAATAATTCACAGGACTGCAAAGGAGCAGAGGAGGACTATGAGATACACATGCTCGACAGTCAAAGTCATCTCCAGCTTGCAAAACTAAAAGTAGTTTCTTCATCCAATTGGGATCGTATGAAGCATCTTCTATTTCTAAAGACGACAACAACAATTCCACATTTAGAAGGACATGAAGATGCATCATCACCAATTTGGCGCAGCCGTATAATTATTGAAAGGATAGATGAATAATTATTTAGCACAGTGTTTGAATTAATGAAGTTTTGAACCACTTTTCCTCCTTCTGTTTCCACACTATGTATAGTTCACGCTCCTCATGAGACAGTTCTACTGGATGGATTTGCACACATTTAAGTGGAAGTTCCACCAAGCTCTACCCATTGATTTTCATATTTTTGGTCCTTCAAAGAGAAATAGATTCCATTAAATCCTGTAAGCATGAACTACCACTCTTGTTTCCTTGAGATAGCGGGCGTTGAACTAATATCCTTTTAGCATTCAAAGCTATTGCATCCTTGGCTTGTTTAGTATTAATAGTTTTTATGAAATGCACCTCATCCAAAATTACTCTCAACTGCTTGATCTCCTTAATAGACGAGCTTAGACGAGTTAATTCTGAACCAAGAGCACTATTTGAGGCTTTAGACACAATGCTGGAGGTGGAGGTCGCAGAAGCTAACATGAAATCCTCTTTGGAGATCAATCACCATTTCACATTGAACTGATAGGGTACAGAGTATTAAGTTCAAAATGATACTTGAATGTGGAGTAGTACGAGTGATCTTCCAGGTGTAACTCGGAGCCAACTGTAGGATTGTTAAAAGGAACAAACCCCAAAGATTGGTCAGCTGCATGATTATTTGATCATTCTACACATAACCCTAACCTTAGCAAGCTGGCAGCACGCATGCATATGAATGATGAGATGCACTACCAACTTGTGTTAAAACATAGGAAATAAAAAGACATTGCATTCATTTTCATTGTATGAAAAGACATTTATTAATGTAAAGGAGATTAAGTCTTAAACTAAGATATGATATTTTAAAACGAAATAAAATAAGCCCAAACATAGGAGAATAAGAAAATATAAAAGGGATAAAAATGTCTAAGGTAGAAAAATAGGCCTAGGGAAAATAGCTAATAGACCTAGGACAAACACTGGCTCCATCTGGGGATGGAATTTACCTTTGATTTGCCAAGAACTGTAGACCAAGTGCCTTTTAATTAATGTCAACCAGAACTCATAACTTCTACTAATCTATTGGGCTATGGAGTCATTTACCAAATATCTGCAACTTTTTCAAACCCTGAACACACACCTCTGAAATGACAAAATATTGTTGCAAGCCAACACACTGAAAAGCATCTACATGCTCGTATGGAGAGCTTATTCTTACGCCTATTCCTACTTCTAATCAGTAGAAACAAACAAATCATGTGTAATCATACTTTTAGTGAAGTCATGATAGCATTCAACCGATTGTAACAACTTCTTGCAGGTAGATAGAAATCAAAGAAGAATTTAACATCTACAACAAAATTTTAATTTGCAAAGCATTTCTACTTTGATTCCAAATTCTAAAAGGCTAAAACTTTTTGATAACCATGAGTCCATGTAAATGTTCAGTGGGTCGAGCCAATTGTGCAATTGATGTAAAAGAGAAGGACGCCTCCATATATTTTATGCTCCATGGAAGGTATCACACTTCGTTTCTTGAAATGTTGCAAGTGAAGAAGCATAAAACAAAACATTGCTGCCCTTATCTTCAGCTATAATAACCCCATTTTGTTTAGTGTCTCCTACAAAAAAAATAGATACAAGTTTATTGATTTCTGGATATTGTTGTTCAACAATTGGTAAAGAATAAAGATGTGTAAGCTGCTCTTCTAATTCCTTTCCATCTCTTTCATTTCTTTTCAAAACAACAGAATCATATTTTCCATACACTGCTTTGCTACTGAAAAATTATATGGGTGTTGATTTAGAATATTGTTTCTCTAAATTATCCAGAAACATATCATAAATGAACTGACTTTCATAACTGTCAAAATAATCTTCGACACAGTTAACTTGAAAAATATCTCCAATAGTTTTATGATTAAAAATATGTTGAAAATTGTCTTGAACAATGGTATGACCATCAAATAATTTGGGAACAACAATTTCATCATTCGAAATAGAATCAAGGGCATCTTTAATTCGGCTATCATCAACACCAACTTTAACAGTGTCCTGCAAATCTTCATCAAAAGTGTGATTTTCAATGTTTTCTTCAATAGAGGATTGAGCTTCACAAGGTTTTTCAACAATAAACTCTACATGATAATGATGTCTTGAATCCTCAAAACTATCAAATATCTCCTGGACTTATTTTTTTTTAAATATTTCTTCATGAGTTTCATTAGTAAGGCTATATTGATCATTATTACTAAGAGATTTCTTGAACTTAAATTTCTCACAACAGTCCTCTAAAAGGAGATCGGAAAAATAAATCCTCTTGCAATAGACATAAAAAACAACATGGAAATATTTTATTGATGAAATTGTAGAGATAGGAAGAGATCGGTACCACTGTCTGGCATCTCTTTCCAAGGAATACATAAACATTTTTAACAATACATCCTCGTGATGAATATTGAGTTGGTCCATGTATTGATGAAACTCAATCAAGTGTTGTGCCGGATGGTCATGATCATCTCCTCTAAATATTGGAAGGAATCCTCCCCATTCATCCGTAGTTGGCACATCATTTGGAAAATCCGAAAAAAATGAAAAATTGAAAGGTGCAAACCTTGCAGCCACAATGGCTTCCATGGTTTTTGACATTTTGAACCAGTGGAGTCGCCAACAGATCATTTCTTCATGAAGTTGTCGGTGAAAAAATTTTAGTCTAAAGCGTGTAACTAACCCTTGTTCACCATCAAATACTGGATCTAATCGTTGTCAATATTGAATCAAGGAAGAACTTGTATGCTTCTTCCCCAGTATGGTCACTAAAAGTTGTTTATCCTAAAGTCTACTAACTAGACTGTATGGTAGCATTGTTTAAGAACCTCAAAAATCAAAGATTGTTTTTGTTGTTTCAAGGATAACAATATAAAAGTCAAGAATATAAAAATAGCTACAGAAAAACCAAGATCTGAAAAACATCATATAATACATGCATAAGGACAATATTTTACAAAAGGAATAACAGTACAAATTTTTCAAGATCTAGGAGATAGGTTCAAATCGTATACACACAAAGAATAAACAAACAGTTCATCCACTACATCATATGTAAAAATAAAGGTGCTAAAAAATACATTCCAGACGTCATTTAGCAGTAATATCCACTTGTCAACACATGCATCTATATAGAAGACATCTATATAAATAAACATGCAGACAAGGGTTCAAACAGAACCACTGAATATCAACACAATATATAGTTTAAACCTAGCTCCAAATAGATAATAATTCATTCATTCAGTAAAGAAGTTCTTACATAGATATATTATTGTTGAACTGTACAAGATTCCAACATATGTCGACCCTCATGTGTCTCCTCTTGTTTCAACAAAATATTACAATATATAGAAAAAGGGTAAGATCAAAGTTTGTCTATAGATCCACCTTTTAAGGATTTAACTCTCAAAAATAGAAAACTATCTTATCTAAAAATATCTAATTCAATTAAATATTCCAAGTGTCAAATCTATACTAAGCTAGACATCATATCAAACTCTTCTAGCTTCCTCAACCAACGTAGCTAATCCATCCAATGCATGTGCCTTCATTTGAAATATGTTGCACTTCTTTTGCATATAACTCAACCTCCTTTCGAGCTACTCTTTATATTTAACCAGTTGATCATTCTGTTTTTGCACCCTTTTCCTTCTCTTTAATGCTTCCTCTGCTACCTGTATTACCTCTGAGTAGTTTTTATTTACTTCATGTAGGTCCAGTTTCATCATTCTATTAGCTTCTTATGGCACAATGGACACTGTGTTTTGATATGTTTCAATGTATTCCAATGCACTTCTTACAAAACACATGTGAACAGATAGTTATGATAGCCACTTACAGTGGTGATCTTATGCCACTGTCATCAGATTGTAGACACATTAGTTATAAAAGTCAGCAAGTTTACAAAAACTATTCCATCCAAAGTATCCTCAAATGAGACATTTTTCCTCATGAATTTTACATGCATATTATGGTCCATGGATGACAATTGAATGTCCCCAATTACCATGTAACAATTCGAAGATCACACTTGTTTTCATTGCAAATATAAATTCTGTATATTGGTCCAATTTATGAATCAGATAAACTGACTATCATCTTCAGTACTTTGAACAGAATGGCAGGATAGCACAGATGTTTTACACCTTTCATGGCACTTAAATAAAGGGCCATTATAAATTTGTAAATGGACATGCATCCCCCTATTCAAGTGGGGTTTCATGTTGTTTCAAAAAGAATGTGCTGGTGACCATTGCAACAAGACATATTCATAAACCCAATTGATCATAATTCAACTTTCTTTCCGTCCAACATTTGTTCCATCTCTCTTCCTGTTAAGAAATTGAGACAGGAAAGTTGATACATGTGACAATTTCGAGGTGCAGAAGATCAATGAAACAAACCATAATGCTGCATATGCAACTGTAGCACTCGACACCACTCTTCCTAGAGAAGATAAAATATACAGAACAAAAACTACCTTGAGAAATAGTTTATTTTCATGACCACTTGCAGTACCTCTGAGAACAAATTCTATAACACCAATAGTGTTGTCCATGCATGCAGCAATTTTATTGGAAGTTTCCTATGAAACTTTCCATTTCAAAGGGTCTACGGGTACAGAGGCATTCATCTAGAGGAAAAGCATTCTCAACACTCCAAAGGAGCAGAGGAGGACTATGATATAAACATGCTGGACAGTCAAAGTCATCTCCATCTTGCAAAACTGAAAGTTGTTTCTTTAGCAAATTGGGATCGTATGAAGAATCTTCTATTTTTAAAGACGACAACAACGATTCCACATTTAGGACATGAAGATGCATCATCGCAAATTTGGTGCAGTCGTAGAATTATCTAAAGGATGGATGAATAATTATTTAGCACATTTCTTGAATTAATGAAGTTTTGAACCACTTTTCCTCCTTCTGCTTCCACACTATGTATAGTTCATGCTCCTCATGAGACAGATCTACTGGATGGATATCCACAAGGTGGAAGTTCCACCAAGCTCTGCCCATTGATTTTCATATTTTTGGTCCTTCGAAGAGCAATAGCTTCCATTAAACCCTATAAGCATGAACTTCCACTCTTGTTCCTTGAGATAGTGGGCGTTGAACTAAGCTCATTTCAGCATTCACAGCTATTGTAGCCCTAGCTTGTTTAGTATTAACATTTTTTTATGAAATGCGCCTCATCCAAAATTACTCTCAACCACTTGATCTCCTTAATAGGAGAGCTTAGAAAAGTTAATTCTGAACCGAGAGTACTATACATTGTCAAAACAATATCAAATTTTAGAAATCCCATTGGCTTCCTCCATGCGATCACCGCCATGTTACAAACAAGCTTTAAAGCTACCCTGCCTAGTAAATTCCTCAAGATGGCCCACCCACTGACAATTTATTCCTCCTTGAGGTAATGGTATCGAAATTCCTTTTACTACATTTGAGGTTGTAGACACAATGCTGGAGGTGGAGGCCACAGAAGATAACATGAAACCCTCTTTGGAGGTCAATCACTGTTTCACATTAAACTAATAGGGTACAAAGTATTAAGTTCAAAATGATCTTTGAATGTGGAGTAGTACGAGTGATCTTCCAGTTGTAACTTAGAGCCAACTGTAGGCTTGTTAGCAAGAAAAAACCCCAAAAACTGATCAGTTGCATGATTATTTGATCATCCTGCACATAACCCTAACCTTTTCAAGCTGGCAATGCACATGCATATGAATGATGAGATGTGCTACCAGCTTGTGTTAAAACATAGGAAATAAAAAGACATTGCATTCATTTTCATTGTATGAAAAGACATTTATTAATCTAAATGAGCTTAAGTCTTAAATTAAGATATGATATTTTAAAATGAAATAAAAGCAGCCCAGACATAGGAGAATAAGAAAATAAAAAAGGAATAAAAATTTCTAAGGTAGAAAAATAGGCCTAGGGAAAATAGCTAACATGCCTAGGACAAACACCCACCATCTCTTGTTGTTCCAAGTAAATATCCCACTAGAGGTTTCCATGTCAATGAGATTAAGTTGACATATATTCTACCTGAAAGAGAGGTTGTGTTCATTCAATATTCTTCTCCCCCCTTTCTTCTCTAGGGGGAGGTGATCATATTAAAGTCCCATCCTATGATCTAATGCTCACCTTCAAATTGTGACTTGAGACAATGGTCTCAACCAAGAAATTTTTCTTTAGAGGGGTCATACTTGTACCATACCCATTAGTTATAAATATGGTGATGGTTGAACCTTCTAACTAAAAATGAGCGAAAAAGAGAGAAGTGGGTTGCACAAAAATTGGACAACACTAACTCCCCTAGATTCAACAACATGGTAATCTGTCGCACTGTTATTTGCGCATTAGTTGTCATTATTTGACAGCCTTTTCATATTCTTTGAGCTATGTCTAAAATTTTGATGGATGAGCACTTTTTTTTCTTGTAGCGTCATGATTGTCTACTAAAAAGAAAACACCCTCTGGCAGAAGAGTTTTTAGAACCTCCTAGAAAAGATCCCAAATATTCCTTCATTGCAAAGGTTGCTAACAAAGGAAAGTGTGCACTGTTAGGAAAAAATGAGAAAACCAATTGCTATATTTTCAAAACAAAATAAAATTAATAAAAATAAAACAAATTACTGTAAGTTATCGCCTTGATTTTATACCATCCAGACATAGTGATTAGATTTATCAACAACTAATTACGAGTTTCCAAAGGCTGTAACGAAGAACAAAATAAAAAACTTATCGCCGCATCTTTTATTATATAGAAATCCAAAGAATAACATTAAAACAACAACAATAAACATGAATTTTACATATAATAGTTGTATATTGTACACACTAGAAAACTATCACCCTATTTGCAAAAGGAATTAGCTCAAAAACTATCACACAATTTGCAAAAAAGAATTAGCAGTTTCATTTTATTTGATTGATTTACTGATCTATTTTATTGGCACACTCACCAACCGTGTATAAATGGATTTATGTCATTCAATATGACTTGAACCAAAATGATCTTAATACTTCTACATGCAACCAATGGTGTGACAGTTACATAAGTAACTAAGCACCAATCATAACTAAGTTAATAACTCAGATGGGTCTATGTTTGTAAATAATTGTTTAAGCCAGGAATACATGTCCATTTCAATGCAATAAAGAAGAAATCGATCATTTAGCTTAGGATTTGTCTAGAGATGCGACAATTTCGCCCGGACGACGAAATCGCCCAGTCACCTCCGGCCATCCCTCCGCCAACATCGATTGACCTCCCGTCTGACACTTCAAAACCTGTATTGCGTCTAACACCTTCAAGTCCCATCATTGTCCCTATTCAGCCACAAAAATAGTCCCCACCTCTTCTTCGAAATCATATTTAATGCATGGGTTGGTGAATTTGAATAATGTATGCCCTCCAGATTGATCGCCCTCTCCCCTACGTCAAACCAGACACATACTCTTCACTGCTTCTTTAGAAGAATTGTAAGGGAAAGCCGATGAGACTTTGATATAAATGGTGCTCATTGAGGTTGCGAGTTGGATGCCATTGAACATACTTCTTTTGGGAAAACATTTTCCCATGTCATCCAATCTGTAGGCGAAGGCTTTGCTTCTAGCATCAATCATACAAATCTCCCTGTACTGTTCCAATGTGCGATAGGTGTTTTATGTATCCATATTATTACCATAAAAATTAGTATGTTGAATACTAATAAGTTTGTTCTTGCTTGAAATGTTATATTCTTGAGGATTCAGAGGATAAATAGGCTCACAGCCTGCGAACCAATTACTGCCATTCACCATGCGAAAACCCAATAGACAAGCATAATGGGGGCTTCGGGGCATCGATGAAAACTGAAATGTTTCTATAGAGACCTTGAATTTTACAAAGTTGCTTAAATTATTCCCAGACAATCTTCCTCTCGGAGAAGTTGTTGTCCCAGCTATAAGCTCTTAGGTTGTCGTCCAGGTCGAGGGTCAGTCTTCTCAGTGACGTTTCTTTGTAGTATGAATTATCGAAAGTATATCCGTCACTAGACTAGAATTCACCCCACTCATCCATTTTCACTATTCGAGTGTTGCCATAATGGCTTCTTCCTCACATGTAACTGGTAAGATCTAGATCAGGCCAGTAGATTACAGAATTGCCAGTTCCGTTGAAGGAGAGACTCTGAACGTATTGATGTTGAAGAATAGACGATGATAGTCGGTCGTGTAGCTTGAATTATTGAATATCGATATAAGTTGGTCTATGTATGTCACATCCCCTCCCCTCTCTTCTGATGGAGAGGACGTGGTTGATATACGATATTGCCATCATAATCAGGGATCTAGCCCCATGAACATAAACAATAATGCATTGAAAATAAAAATACATATGCAGATGCATAATGCAATTATATATAGCGGAAGCAAATCTCATTCAAGCATTCAATATGTTCATAATAATTCATAAAACAAATACATTGCAAAATTAAATACAAGAGAGCACTTATCTTGAAATGAGTTTCCCCGAGAAACTAGTTATGTCGTTGCAACGTTCCACCCAACCATAGGCTAGTTGTGCTCATCAATCTCTCAACACAACTGCCACCCCCGAGCTAGGCATGATTTCAACAAGGGAAAAGGGAACAACTGGCTCACACATAGCCAAATACACATCAAGGTTCATCCAAGCCAATCCACAGTTGGGTTTATAAGGATGCGAAGGGAGTGGAAAGGAAGAATTGTTAAGCTAGTGAGCTCAACCACAAAGCTATGGACACATGCACAAGATCTATCTAGCTTGGCCTCCAAAATACCTACACACCCAACACTAGAAAATATTCCCTTCTCTGCTACATAGTCCCTCAGGCCATACCTTCCCTTCCAATGTTCTCTCAGGAGTGCATAGAAGATTAGCCAACCCCTCTTGATCTTTTTGTGAGGTTCCTCTCTTCACTAGGTTTATCAAGCCAATTTTGGGCCTCTTCCACTCCTAATTCTTACTCACAGTTCATACCAAAACAAGGGTGCACATAAAAGAAAAACACAACTGTTGGGCATAGAGAAAAATGTCCTGGGAACCAAAAACGAATTGGTAGAAGGGAAAACAACCCTAGGAGAGCAAATATGATTTTAGAAAACATTTATGGACTTTACAGGGGAAGAAACAACCTCTTCAAATCCAAAAATCGTGAATCTCTTCTCCCATTCACTGTGCAACACAAAAATGGGTTTTCCATCAATGGAAAATGAAGGAAATGCAGGAAAACGCGAGCAAAAATGCCCCAGCTAGCTCCAACTGCATGAGGAAGAGAAACGCATGGGTGAGGAATGGTTTGGGCACCAATTTTTGGGTGTTTTCTTTCCCCATAAGAAAAAATATGATTTCCAAAAAATCATGGCTTTCCCCAATACGAATTTGACTGCCATACCTCTCCATTCCCAATGCATTAACTATCTCAACCAATTTCTAGAAGAATTAAATGATTGGGTGCATAAGAAAAAATGGGTAGTTGAGAGTTTTATTGGTTCTCTCATTGAAATTTGGCTTAACACTATTAGCTCAAGGGTCTGAATAATTTCACTCTGTATTCCTTATGAAATCATGCCCCCATCTCTTGTTGCATTGCATAGCTAGTTGTGGGTATTTTATTAAATTGCATATTTATATGATGTCTCAATTTATATTGTTCCTGGCTTGCACGAAAACCATAGGCATCGATTTTAATTGCATATACATAAAACACTAAATCAATGGCAAGGCTTTGGCCTTGAGCTCCTCCCCGTGACTAAATAACAATATCTACATCATATACAATTTTAATGGCAATGGGTTCAAAATCAGGATATTACATTCCCCTCCCCCTTACATTAGCACTATCCTCAATTCTCTTCAAAATTGAACAAAAACAGATGTGCCACTCTCATGGCATCCTCCAACTCCCACGTAGCCTCATCAAGAATGTAGTTATTCCATTACACCTTTACCTATCCAACAGTTCAGTTTTGAAGCACTATTACCTTCTTGTATAGGATGTGCATTAGCTCGGTTTGGAACTCTCCCTCAGGTTCCACCTGGATCACATCCCAATTAATCACATGGTTAGGATCATGTACATATTTCTTAAGCAAAGAGACATGAAAAACATTATGAGTTCTAGTGCTAGCAGGAAATGCAAGTCTATATGCAACTGGCCCTATTCTTTCAAGCACATCAAATGGCCCACAATATCTAAGTGATATCTTGGCAAAACTCCCAAGATTCAAGGAACTCTTCCTTGGCCTCACTCTAAGATAAACATGATCCCCAACACTAAACTCCCTATGCACTCTATACTTATCTGCATAGCTCTTTTGTCTATCTTGGGTTGCTTTCAAGTTCTGTATGATTTTTGCAACCTTTTGTTCTATTTCCTTAAGCAATTCTGGACCAAGCACAATTATATTCACTGGATTATTCCAAGTCACTGGTGTCCTAAAACTTCTTCCATATAAATCCTCATATGGACTCATTCCCCGTTATGCTTGTTTCTTGTTATTATATGCAAACTCTACCAAGCGTAAATAATCCTCCCACTTGGATGGTTTGTCCATTACATACATGCGAAGCATGTGTTCAAGCACCTGATTTACTTTCTTTGTTTGTTCATCGGTTTGAGGATGGTAGGCGGTGCTAAAGTTCAGCCTTCTACCAAAATTTGCAAAAAGAACCTTCCGAAAATTGGAAGTAAACTTGGTATCCCTATCATAAATTATTGCCTTAGGCAATCCATGCAATCTAAAAATTTCCTTCATGAAAATATTTGCAATGGCATCAGATTTATATGTGTACTTGACTGGTGTAAAATGTGTTTCCTTTGTTAACTTGTCCACCACAATCATGTTGTCTCATATTCATTGGCAACCCTGTAATAAAATCCATGGAAATGACTTCCCATTTCCATTATGTGATTGGCAAAGGTTGCAAGAAACCTGTTGGGTGTTGATGTTCAACCTTCACCTACTAACATTTCGTGCACTTAGAAATATACTCAACAATGTATTTTTTCATTCTCGGCCAATAATACTGCTTTGTGGCTGTAGAAATTGTTTTCTGATATCCTAGGTGACCAGAATATGGAGCTTGATGGATTTCATCCATAACAACCCTCCTCAAGTCTGCCACATTTGGAATATAAATTCTATTCTTATAAGTAAGAAGATTGTCTCCTTCCAATTGATATCCTCCGTACTTCCTTTCAAAGTTTTGCTGCTGCAACTTGTCCTTTATCTGCATTTACACTTCATCCTTGGCAATATGGTTAATAATATGCTACCTCAAATCTGGTTGCCAAGTACTAAGAGATGCCACATGCATTTCATGTACTTTCCTGCTGAGTGCATGAGCTACCTTGTTTTCTATTCATTTTATGTGTTTGATTTCAAAATCAAATTCAGACAAAAATTCCAACCATCTAGCTTTCCTAGCATTTAAAGTTGGTTGATCAAACAAGTATTTCATACCACAATGGTACGTTCTTAGCTCAAATTTTCTTCCCATTAAGTAATGTCTCCACATCTTTAGATCATGTATTATGGTTGCAAGTTTTAAATCATGAGTATGATAGTTCTTCTCAATGCTCCTTCAACTTTCTTGACTCATAGCATACCACATGGTTGGCTTGCATAAGAACTCCTTCAAGTCCTTTATTTCATGCATCGGTACACACCACAAATTACTTTTCTGGGTCTGCAATTTTCAAAATTGGTGCACTCGTAAGAAGATTCTTCAACTATTGGAAGCTTTCGTCACATCTTGGTGTCCATTCAAACTTTATCCCCTTCTTTTACAAGGAGTGATTGAATGTGCAACCTTGGAGAATCCTTCAATGAACCTCCTATAGTACTCCAAAAGTTTCGATAAGGATCTCACATCTGTCACATTTCTTGGAGTTGGCCAATTCATAATGGCCTCAATCTTCTCAGGGTCCATAGATATTCCTTTGTCAGAGATAATGTGACCCAAATAATGAATTTTGTCTTTATAAAAGTCACATTTTCTCAACTTTGCATACAACTTATGCTCCCTTAGCAATTACGATGCTAATCTCAAATGTTCCTCATGCTCTTCTTCATTTTTAGAATAAATAAGAATCTCATCTAGGAAGACAAGAACAAACTTGTCTAGATACTTGCTAAAAACACTATTCATGAGACACATGCATGTAGCTGGTGCATTTGTGAGACCAAATGGTACCACCACAAACTCATAGTGTCCATACCTTGTTCTAAAGGTTGTATTATAAATATCTTCCCCTTTGATTCTTAGTTGATGGTAACCAAACCTCAAGTCAATTTTTGAAAATACCTTTCTGGCTCTCATTTGATAAAAAAGGTCATCAATTCGAGGAAATGGGTATTTATTCTTCACGATAACTTTGTTCAACTTCTTGTAGTCAATACATAACCTGAGTGTCCCATCTTTATTTTTCAAAAATAGAACTGGTGCTCCCCACGAGAACACACTCGGCCTGATATATTTCTTTTCCAACAACTCTTGTAACTGCATTTTCAGCTCTAGCAATTCTGGTGTGCTCATCCTGTAGGGTGTCTAGGACACTGGTGCGTCTCCCAGCACAAGTTCAATTGTAAAATCAATATCTCTCTTTGGAGGAAGTACTGGAATCTCATCAGGAGAAACATCCCTGAATTCTTACAGTACATGATAGTCTTCCAACTTAGGAGTTCATTTTCCATTGCTTTCAAAACATGGGCTACATACAATCGACAAACTTTCCTACAAAAATACTTCAACTGCATTGTTGAAACCTGCCTAACAGAAGTCACCTTAGGAATGCCTCTTACAACCCTTGGGTTTCCTTTTTCGTCCATGCATTCAAATGTCTTGTTGTGGCAGTCAAGCTTAACCTTGTGTGCTTCTAACCAATCCATTCCAATAAGAATATCATAGGAACCAAGTGGCAGAATATTTAGGTTTGCATACGTGAATAGCACATCCATATCTAATGGACATTTCTCTACAATTTCACTCACTTTTCTCTTGGTTCCAGTGGCTAATTGAACTAACCATGATTTGCTATGCTTTAATTTATTAAAAGCACAAATATCAACAATTTTAGGAGTGATGTAATTATGAGTAGATCCAGGATCAATCAAAATAGAAACAGTTTGGTTAGCAATCTTACCTTCAAATTCAACCATAGTTGATTCATGATCTGCTTGGTGGTCCTCCAGTAATGCATAGATTCTAGGGATGCTCCTCGCCACTTGACCCATAGTTTCAGCTCCTTGGATGTTTTGAACTTGACTTACATTCTTGTTCCGATGCAGAAAGTTCCTAAGGATATGGTCTCCTCCACATCCCCAACATTGAAGTGTTTCTCTTCGCTCTTTTGGATTTCTTGGCTTGTCTCCCATCATTTTGGTTGGCTTAGTCATAGCTTGTGATGGCTTCCTTTGTTGATTTCGGAGGTGAGAGGGTTTGAAACCTTTCTTCCTTTTGTCAAACTTTTCATTCCTCTTGTCCTTCCATGCCTTATGGAAATCATGTTTTCTTTTGTTTTGATCATAGCAATACTTGGCCTTCCTTATTGCCTCTTCTAGAGTTCGAGGTTCATCAAATTCACTCCTCTATTTATATGCCTGAGGTAGCCCATTTAGAAAACGTTGAATTTTCACCTTATCATCTCGAATATACCTGACATACCTCAACAGTTCCAAGAATTTGTTTTCATATTCTTCCATGGTCAATTGTCCCAATTTCAACTCATGGAACTCTTTAATCTTATCATCATAGTACCTATCAGAGAGGTACTTATGCTTGAAATGTTTCTTGAATTGCTTCCACACAATATTTCTTTCATTGATCTTCTTCACTTGCCTGAGGTGCTCCCACCATATAGATTCCCTTCCATTTAAGTTGAATATGGCTACCCTTGACTTCACATTTCCAGAGTGGTCTTGGACTTGAAAATACATTCTCATCCCAAGAAGCCAAGCTTTAGCTTCTTGACCAGATTTTACCTCACCATCAAATGTAGGAGGCATTGCTTTCTTAAATTCCCCATGTGAATTGTTCTTGTATTGCCTCTTCCTATTACAACTATGAGATGAAGAGCTTGAACCCTCAATGGATTCTTTAGAGTTAGATGACCCACTAGAAGATATTTCTAGAGTATATGTTCCATCTCTAGAAACTCTTCTTGAGCTATTGGACCTCTTACGGGAATTTCTCCTTCAACTACTCCTACTCCCTTATGGATTTGATGTCTGATGCCCAGAGTTTATTTGGCTTTGAATGTCTATCAAATTTTTTAGCATGGCTACATTCAACTAATTTTTTTCTTCCTGAGCTTTAATCATCCTTTCATTATCTTCTCAACAACTTTGCAACTCCACCCTTAGGCTCCTCATGGTGACTGCAATATCTGGGGGAGTCTCTTGATTTCTTATCCCATTGGATTATGTTTCAGCATTCTCAACATGTATGTTCTCTCCCATGCCATCTCTCTCGGTCTCATAGGGATCCTGTGCATCATTCATGATGTTGATCTTCTTGGCCCAACCAAGACCAATTTTTTCCAAACTGCACTATGTGGAATGTTTCCTTTGATGTGACTATGATTCTGCAAAATGTGTTCATAAACACAATTGTTAAATGCATGATACTCTCATAAATTTATAAATTACTTGCCTGCATTTGGGAAAATCTTATATTGACAACTTGTCAAAACATAGACTTTTCTCACAATCAACGACTATCTCAGGGGGAAGACGGGGGTTAAGGGGGCTTGCCCCCTTGTGGCTTCTTTTTTTGTAAATATTTCAATTTCATGCAATTTGGTGCATAAGTTCATGACCACTTCTCAATTTTCTAGCACTTATAAATCCCACTGAAAAACTGTTGGAATTCTCTGTTTCGGCGAACTTATCATTTTTCCTCCGATAGACAAACTCGGTGATTTTCTCCGACATGTTGGCGCAACTAACCTTTTTCTTCCGACGTATTGAAAAAACTCGCCAAGTTTTTTCAACACGTATTAGCGCAACTCACCTTTTTGCATCAAATGGAAAAACTCATCTTTTTCTTTCGACGTATTGGCAAAACTCGCCAAGTTTTTCTGACACGTATCAACGCAAATCACCTTTTTGCGCCGATTGAAAAAGCTCAGCTTTTCCTTCCGACGTATCGAAAAAAATCGCCAAAATTTTCCAATGTCTCACCAAACTCGCCAAACGTTTCCGACGTAATGACAAAAATCGTGAAGTGTTTCGGACATATCGGCAAAACTCATTGGTTTCTTCCGATGTATTGGCAAAACTTGCCAAGTTTTGCCGATATGGAAATTTCAAACACTTAGAAAAATTTTGAAATCTTTTTCTTTCTTTCTCGGCAAACTCACCACTTTCTTCTGACATGTGTTGGAAAATTCGGCTTAACTTGCTGACGTATCGGCAAAACTCACCAAGTTTTGCCAACATGTGTCAGATAAATCACCCATTTCTTCCGACATGTATCGGCGAAACTCCCCAAGTTTTGCCGACAAGTCTATACTTCGAAAAAAGAATTGAATTTTTTTTCTTTCCTTTCTTTGTCAACGAACTCGACAAATCTTGCAGACATGTCTTCATGGTGATCTCAACAATTCTTGCCGACATATATCGACGAAATCAGCTTAACTTGCCGACATAGTTGTTGCGATCTTGTCGGCACAACTAAGCCAACTCAGCCGACATAGACATAGAAAAAATTTCAAAAACACTTAGAAAATTTTTCTTCCTTTCTCTGTGGCCAGTGCTCAACAAAGGATGCTCTTACCTCTGCAACTGTTCAACTTGGCCCATTCAGGCGCAATGATGTAACCTGTGGGCTTTGATACCACACTGTCATGTCCCCTCCCGTCTCTTCTGATGGAGAGGACACGACTAATTTGCGTTATCTCCATCATAACCGAGGATCTAGCCCCATGAACATAAAAAATAATGGATTGAAAATAAAAATACATATGCATATGCATAATGCAATAATATACAGCAGAAGCAAATCTCATTCAAGCATTCAATATTTTCATAATAATTCATAAAACAAGTACATTGCAGAATTAAATACAAGAGAGCACTAATCTTGAAATGAGCTTCCCCAAGCAACTAGCTATGTCGCTGCAACGTTTCACCCAACCATAGGCCAGTTGTGCTCATCATTCTCTCAACACAACTGCCACAACATGTTCACACATAGCCAAATACACATCAAGGTTCAGCCAATCCAATCCAAAGTTGGGTTTATACGGATGCTAAGGTAGTGGAAAGGAAGAATTGGTAAGCTAGTGAGCTCAACCACAGAGCTGTGGACACCTGCACAAGATCTATCTAGCTTGGCCTCCACAATACCTACACACCCAACACAAGGAAGTATTCCCTTCTCTACTACATAGTCCCTCAGGCCATACCTTCCCTTCGAGTGTTCTCTCAGGTCTGCATACAAGATTAGTCCATCCCACTTGATCTTTTTGTGAGGTTCCTCTCTTCACTAGGTTTATCAAGCCAATTTTGGGTCTCCTCCACTCCTAAGTATTACTCACAGTTCAGACCAAAACAAGGGTGCACATAATAGCAAAACACAACTGTTGGGCATGGAGAAAAAAGTCCTGGGAACCAAAAACAAATTTGTAGAAGGGAAAACAACCCTGGGAGAGAAAATTTGATTTAAGAAAATGTTTATGGACTTCATAGGGGCAGAAACGACCTCTTCAAACCCCCAAATCACGAATCTCTTCTCCCATTCACTGTGCAACACAAAAACGGGTTTTCCATCCATGGAAAATGAAGGAAATGCAGGAAAACGTGAGGGAAAATTCCTGTGCTAGCTTCAGTTGTGTGAGGAAGAGAAACACATGGGTGAGGAATGGTTTGGGCACCAATTTCTGGGTGTTTTCTTGCCCCATAAGCAAAAATACGATTTCCCAAAAATCATGGCTTGCCCCAATACAAATTTGACTGCCATACCTTTCCATTCCCAATGCATTAACTACCTCAACCAATTTCTGGAAGAATTAAATGACTGGGTGCATAAGACAAAATGGGTAGTTGAGAGTTTTATGGGTTCTCTCATTGACATTTGGATTAAAACTATTGGCTCAAAGGTTTGAATAATTTCCCTCCCTATTCCTTGTGAAATCATGCCCTCGTCTCGTGTTGCATTGCATAGCTAGTTGTTGGTATTTTATTAAATTGCATATTTACATTATGTCTCAATTTATATTGTGTCTGGCTAGCACTAAAACCATAGGCATCAATTTTAATTGCCTATACATAAAACACTAAATTGAAGGCGGGGCCTTGGCCTTGAGCTCCTTCCCATGATTAAATAGAGATATTTACATCATATACAATTTTAATGCTAATGGGGTCAAAATCGGGATATTACAATGTCCATTTCTAGGTATTGTTGGGAAAAGAGAGTATCCATAGGATGATTGAAGCTTTGGCACACACAATTTCCATTTTGGGTGAGTAAGATAAGATTGCATGTGTCCCATCACAAGAGTTGGGCAATGTTATCGGACTTGCATGTCTTAGATTCCCAAACACTGGTCTTATTGGCATGAGTGAGAACGAGATTTCCGTATTTCTTGAGCATTAGAGAAATTTCCCATCCTCTGACAGGATTATATTTGTTAGCCATCCATACAAGAGTTGTGTTGGACTGATCATACCATATTGCAAAAGCATAAGCGTTGAAGCCAACAGGATAGAAGCCTGCAATGAATGTTCCACGAGATTGGGATACCAGATACGATCCCTGGCGCCATGTAATTTGCTCTGGGGAGAGAGCTTGCTTTCTTCCCAGGAACAACAACTTGCTTATCCCAACCCTTGCATTGAATTACTCTTACTCTTGGGGATCAAAGTTAAAACTACCAGAAAATAACAAAAATCCCAAATGGATTTGTGTTTCCTAATTTTCATTACTGGATGCAACTCTGTTGTGAGTAGCTAAATAATTATTCTCAGTAACATGGTTCCTTCACCGGAGTCTTCATGTTCCTCCTACCACAAGTGGTGATTCCAATAACAAATATTGTTGCCTTCAAACAAGAAATGCCAAGGCTCTTTTTGATGAACAAGAATAACCAATCAAACGATCTATTAGTAAAGAACAAATTGGGGAACTAATGTCAGCAATCCCAAATTGGGAAACAAATTGTCCTTTTAATCCACATAATATAAACCAAATAAAAAATGATATCCACTGGCCCACTCAAAGCCGTCCAAAAGCGCCCAAAAGATATAACCTCGGGCATGAGCACCTTCCCTATATTTCGTTTTATAACATTGCAAAGCCTTATCAATAACCAACAGACCTTATGGCTTCATGCACACTTGATAGGTGTTGATAATGATACTTCACTCGCTTTGAATCCTGTAATGTTTGGTTGTGCCATTGTCGAAATCCACATATCATGTTGAAAAAATTGTATTTTAAAAAACGATAAGATTTAGATAGATACATTTTTCACAATTTATAAATTGTTTTTCAATAATTGAAGATTCATATGCCAGTCTTTGTGATGTATATGGGAGGGTTGTTATAACTCTACTATGTATACTTCATTATATCCCTTAATCACATTGGATAAGATCTAAAAGAGCTGAAACCTTCATGCAAATGAATTTTCATATATTTGGATAAATCAATATAAATTAGAATAAAAATTTATCATCAAAGTTGTTTATATATAAATAATAAAAAACTAACCACAAAGTTTGTGATCCCATAAAAACTCCATTTACTTCGTCTGAAACACAACAACAAGCAATTGTTTTAATATCAAAATTTTATACACTATATAATAAATAAAAATACAAATTGAAAACAAAATTTTAATACGAAAACGTATTGAATATAGCTAATAGAACAATTCTTTCATGGCTACAGATATGGCTTACATGTTAAATTAGCGCGGGCATCCAGAATATAGTCAGTGTGCAGAGAATGTACTGGAATTGGATTGTTAATCGTAAACAGAGTTGAATACTAATTAGAACCAAGAAAGTCAAATGAGCCTGTTAAATCTTTGGCCTCTTAACATGCTCCCACCAACCTTCTCATAGAATCAGGGTTTGCAGAGTTGCAGAGTATGTGAGTCTGGTTAGGCGCAGGGGAGAGGGAGACTAATCTGGCCGGCATACATTATTCAAATTCACCAACCCATGCATTAAATCGTATTCAAATTCACCAACCCATGCATTGAAGTCAATTGACATTTCCACGGAGATGACCAACGATAACTGAACAATTTCATCGTCCAAAAAATATCGTCACATCTCTATTAATTGAACAACGGATTGCTATATTTTCAAATCCATATCAAATTAATTCAAAAACACAAATTACTTGAAGTTGTTTGTGCATGTAAAAACGTGCCAAGATGAAGAATAGATGATTTGACACCTGGGGTGGCTAGGCAAAAAAGGTTTGCCTGCATGTAAACACGTGTCGAGATGAAAAGGAGACTTTTCTACAAAGAGAATCTGTTCCTTCATAGAAAATACAACCTTCGAAAACCCTTGCAAACTGGAAAATGTGAGGTAATGACAACTAATAGGAATGGACTTTGCATAGGCGAGTCACCAGGAAACAGATTCATCAAGACATGAATTGGTTAGAAACAATATTGTATCGACTTCATTGTTGTCTGCACAAACAATGGCGTCAAGATTCGCTCAAGCCAGTGAAGTTGACAAAGTTTCATCTAGAAGATGAGAGTCTAGACGACCTTTAGTTGTTAAACATATTTTTGAGCAATTTAGGCATTAAGATCAACATTTAGATTGGGTTCTGGAGATTTCACCTATGGTCTTAACGAGGGTAATAACATTGGCCGACGAGTGAAACAAGTATAGTTTTGATGACAGTGAAAGAAATAATTACAAGGACACTTCTACGAATACTGCCAGAGATTCGCCAACCGGGTTGGAATGGAATATTGCAGCTGAACCTTTTCTTAGAATTAAAGATGACAATAGATATGTATTTGCAGAATCTAGTAGAGCAAATTCTGGAGAGTTTGTTCATACAAAGCTTGGTCTTAACGTAGAATATTCTAGCTATGGATATGTTACAAGGAATAACATTTAAGGCCATGCAGACTTGGATAAAAATCGGATAATCTCTGTTGGCAACACAGTCTGAAGGAAAATTTCTTTGATAAAAATAAGGTAACTTCTCTTGGCAAAACATTCTTTGATAAAAATAAGGTAACTTCTCTTGGCAAAACAGTAAAATGTCTCTTGTACTTTTTATCAACTCAAGTTGAAAATGGTTGTGAAGGTGCTTGGTCTTATTGTAACTCCCAAAGTGCTCATGAATCATGAAGTCTAGACACTTCTAGGGATTCTTTGAAGTGTAATGAAGAAAATTTTGCAATTAATTATTTCACCACCCTATGGCCGCCGAAATCTTGAAGAGTCGTTTCACCACTTTCACTCCCACACTGTCTTAAGCATTGAATGTTTGAAGAGGCATCCACCGCCTTGCTCCAGCCCGGGGAAGCACATCTTATTGATCTTTGAAGGGGCATTGTCATCAGAGAGTTGACTTAATGAAAATAACCATCCACTAAATTATCAAATGGCCAGCATAGTCCTGATTTTGTCAGCTTGTCGAATTTCGAAGAGGTAGAGTGACCATATTATTTCTAATTAGTCAGTTTCTTGAAGTAGCAAAGGGTCAATTTAAATTTCATGACCGACTGTTTCTTGGTGTATATAGATTTAAATTTAAATCTATGTAAACTTTGAAAGTAGCCAAGGGGTTGATGAGCAATTCATATGAATATCACTCTATTACTAGTTCATTGTCTACTGGGGTTTCCAATCAAGGTGTAGGAACAACACTCAGCCAACCGTAAAAGCCTTGGGGGTATCTTATTTCGAGGACGAAAACAGATCTAGTGAGCGACCAAAATTTAGCTGCAGGGAGATTTAGCTCAGTTTTGATTAAATCGACATCATATGGTTTAAATGTGCACCATGTGCTTGTTTTGTGGATTTTTGCTTGAATGTTTTTCCATTAGATATATATTACAGTATAAACCGCCAACATTGCACATTATAGCAGTGATCTCTCTTAAACATACCTGAAGGATGTTAATGATGGATAGAGCGAACAATATCCATTAGCTATAATTGTTGTGCTAAGAAATTGGACTCTACCGACTGGAAATGTTGCCAAACTCTATCTGCTCGAAATGTTGTGCCAAGATATTTACCAGGAAATCGGACTCTGTCCAAGATCGTGCAAGTGTGAATTGGGAAAATAAATAGAAACATAGGAAGATGTTTGTTGAACTGCCTCACTTGCTCTATAGAGAGCTTAAAGAACTGCCTCAATAATGTAGGCCATGTGACAGAGCTCAAAGAAGAACCACTTCAATAATGCAGGCTAGCTGAGAGAGCTCAAAGAAGAACCGCCTCAATAATGCAGGCCAGGTAGAAAAGATAGCCTACTGATTTTGTAGATTTGCATTGAAGGAGTGTAGGAAAAAAGGGCAGCATTGAAAGAGTTTATTGAATGTGCACGGGTAGGTATGTGCACAAATCGACGACCAAAATTGTCCAGCCGTTGGTAGATCTATCACGATCCAAGGGTTGAGAATGCATAATAAGTCCAAAAAAGGATAGCATTTACCAAATGGAAAACGCCTTAAAATTGTCACCTTAATGATCCATGGTTGTGGCAACCTATAAACTTATATGCTAATTCATGTCACAAGTCAATTGAGGTAAATCCAAACTTTTTTCATTGGGCCGACACTCTACAGCCCAGTATGGGGAGATCTTGTAACGTTATGTAACGTTTTAACGTTAGGTAACGTTGTAACGTTATAGATGTCGGCTATAAAAAACAAAACTTTTAATTATCTTCCAAAATAAATGTCGGCCACAAAAACAATCTAATATGGGTGAGATGTTGTAATGTTCCTACCTAACAAAATAAATAAAAAATTTAATTATCTGCCATAAAAAAATGTCTGTGAGAAAAACAACACAATATAGGGGAGATGTTGTATTGTTTCTACTTAACAAAATAATAAAAATAAAAAATTGAGTTATGCGCAAAAAAAATGTTGGTCATGCACATGGTTTTAAAACCATGTGCAAGGCCTCTTAAAAACCCATGGTTTTATTGTACATGGTTTAGGAGGGCCTTACAAATGGTTTTAAAGCCATGTGCAAGGCCTCCTAAATAGCCCATGGTTTTGTTGTACATGGTTTAGGAGGTAATTGCAAATGGTTTTTATACCATGTGCAAGGCCTCCTAAACAACCCATGATTTTAGGAGGGCCTTGCACATGGTTTTAAAACTATGTATGGGGAGATGTTTTAATGTTTTTTTCTAACAAAATAAAAAATATTATATGCAGCCATAAATAGTATTAAATATTAATAATAAAAATATTATTTGTGGACCTTAAATAAAAAAATGTGCCTTTCGGTCTAAATCACATTAAAGCTGATAGTTGAGTGCAATACTTAAGAAGAGATCTGCACCTCCAAAGATTTGATCCCTCTCCGCGCTTGATCAAGCCTGGGATTTGGATCTATGCTAGTATAACTACAACTCAGTTTGAATTTATGCAATAATCTACTCAATATTTGTTAAGAAAACACTATACACAGAACGTTGATCACATGATAATGTCCCAACACTTTGGACATCTTGTCTATCAATATTCATTACCACAAATAAATTGGTTATACTAAGATTACTGTCACATCTCTAAAGAATACATTTCATTATCACAGAGTTAAATGAATAATATAATTTATATTATATAAATAAAACACAATGAAATTTTAGAAAAATTGATATAATGACTAACCGCTGTAAACATTGATATAATCAAATCTATTGTTATTATTTTAAAATATAATTTAATTCTCGAGAACTATAAAAAATGGAATCTATTTTTATTATTTTAAAATATAATTTAATTATCGAGAACTATAAAAATTGACGTCCATTAAGTATAGTAAACCCCAAAAATAAGTTGCAGTCATAACGTGTAAACATTGATATAATCAAATCTATTGTTATTATTTTAAAATATAATTTAATTCTTGAGAACTATAAAAATTACGTCCATTAAGTATAGTAAACCCCAAAAATAAGTTGCAGTCATAACGAAATGAAATGGATAGAAAAGTTAAAATATTTTTAATGATTCAATCAGTTTTTTTTTACACATTTTAATATAATTTAATAATCTATTTCTAAGAGTTTTCTGTGCAGTGATTTAATTGCTAATGTTTACAAAAATATACATACACTACCTCCTTTGGATTTGAACATATAACCTCCTAAAATGAAACACAAGCTCTTGACCATTAGACCACTCTAATCCATCTTACATTTTGACCATTAAACCGACTCTAATCGAATGATAATAAACATTATCCAAAAACGCTGCTACGTAAACTTGCTTTTATACCAGAAAATCCCACTCTTTGTTGCGGACTCGGCTTCCACGTACACACATTCTCTAATCTCTCGCCATAAAGCGTTATAGACAGCCGTATTGTCATAGCAATAATAGTTGCCCAGAATCGGTTTGATAGCCTCGGTGACCTCCGGAGCATGGTAATGAGGCACTCTGGGGAATAGATGATGAGTCACATGGGTGTCAGTTATGTGATGGAATATATGATTCAATATTCCGTAATCCCTGTCAACTGTCGAGAGTGCACCTCTCATCCATTCCCACTCTGAACCGTCATAGTGCGGTAAAGCTGGATGTGTGTGCTGCAGGTAGGTGATCAGCACAAGGAATGCATCCACAATCAGAAGAGGGATTGCGTACACCTTTATCAACCAACAAAATCCATAATCGCAGGCCACGAGATACAGAGCATAGGCCACTGCAAGCAGGGCGATGTCACTAACCAGTATCTGCAATCTCTCTCGTTTGCTATAAATTGGGGCATATGGATCAAAATGGCAGGCAAACCGAGGATACTTCCTTCCCGTAATATTGAATGTCAGATACATCGGCCACCCCAGGGTCAGGGCACTGGCTATTACCAACAACCTTCCAGGAGGGTTAGATACTAGATTCGCAATCAATTTTAATATTTCTTTCTTTGGCCTGGGAACAAAAGCTTCATCACGTTCTAG
>LPNX011218499.1:0-35564 GCA_001517045.1 Pseudotsuga menziesii
CTTTTGCCCAGTTCCTCGTCACCCTTGTGATCCGTTGGAGGATCTATTGCCTTCCCTATCACAGCATGGTTCAGTTTCAGCACTTCCTGATGACGAAGACCTTGAGTTTGACGGTAGTACCTCTGGATTCACTTTCATCATTGGTGAATTCCTTTGCTTCAGTTGTCAATTATCATCTATTGGTTGACAAACTGTTGAATCCTCTCCATGTTCGACTTCAGCTTACCCTTATTCACATGGCTTGGATTGTACTTGGTTTTTTGGGATCCTGTATGAAGACCTTAGGTCCTCACTTATGAACTAAGTTGCGCAAGACTATGTCCAGTTTCTATCTCCAGCTTCCAGATTTTTGAAGACTCATCATTATTATATTGTGGCTTTGATCCACCTTTGTACATACGTGGTTTTACCCGTATTATATGATGTACTCTCATATTGTAAAGGAGCTAGTGTTCCAGTAAATTGAACATAGCATCCTCAGATATAGCTTTGTATATGACATTATTATGTATTGGTTTCAGGTACTCCTTCTGCTCCACTGGACTTCTGAGTTTCTCTAGAGTTATATATTATAATGTATTTCACCCATCGTTCCCCTCTGACCTCACACATTAGGGGGCATCTGTTATACAACTGAATGGCACCTCTCCGTCCGAGTGCTGATATCCCTCATGTCGGCACACAAAAGGACACTTATGGATAGAGGTTTGCCCATTTCCACTATACCTTGGCTCATCAGGAAATACATTGCCTATATGCCCAGCTGATTACTTTGCCATTTTGTGATTTTGAGTTGCATACGCAACTATCTCTATTGACATGTCGCGCATCATGCGCGAGTCTCGGGTTTAGCAGGACGCGCATACTTGTATGCGCGGGTTGCCTTTGTATAGGGTCGCATATCATACACGGGTTGTCTTACTACAGACCCACGTATTCCTTCCTCAAAATTAATATTTAAAAACACGCGTTAATGGGAGATTTTTTTACTCATTTACCTTAATCCCATTAACTGCTATAACCTCCCTAACCTTCGAGAACTGCCTCATTTCCTTCAGATAAATAGAGGCCTTGGGGAGGGTGTTGAGAGATATACTTGGAGAGCAAAGTTATGCTGGTGGATTGTCTACAGAATCTTTGGAGCAGAGAAACTCAGAGTCCTTTGGTGACAGAGGAGTCCCTTGTTCAGACATTGGGTTGTAACCTAAACTCCCTCTATTATTGTTAATAAAGCAAAGAACTTCTTCCATATTGTGTTTCATGTGTTGTGGATTGGTAAATGTTTACATTTCATTATAATATATGATTTGCCTAACCTGCATCTTTATATATGAATCATACTGTATTTGGAAGAATCTTTGTTAACAAGTGAAGGAGGAACTATCCTGGAGGCTTTGGAAGAAGAACAAAGGAGGAAGAAGATAAGTCCTGCTACAAGTAAGTCCTGCTACTTTCCTATTTCCTGTTTTGTACTTTCATAAGTCAAATTGTCTGCAAGTGTTAGAGTATGTTGGTAACCCCCAGACCTAGGTTATTAGGTGAATTATCCATTACAACACTAGGGCTCTATGGAGAGGCCGCTTGGAGTGCCCATCAACGACAGGATATTGATTTCCAAGATACGTATAGGCTTCTTTCTTTTATTCCTTGCAAGGTTGCGAATGCTGATGAGCGATCGGAGTGGAAATACCACCGAGGGGCGAGGCGAAAGAAAAGGCCAACAACAAGTGTGGAGGGAGGAGAAGGAACATGAAAAGCAGGGCCGACAACTGGATTGGGGCAACCGAATGAAGAGAAGGAAACAAGCATAGCCCTCAACCTTCCAAACCGAGTGTGACGGCCGCCTAGGCCCCACAAGCTAAACAACTACAAGTGTGGGGTTCTTGTGTTTAAATCCATGCAGCGAGCCTAATGTACCACAGAAAGAGAAGGTGAAGGGCCCGAGTCGAAACTCCTTTCCGAACGGTCCAACAAGAGAGAGGCCAATGGTCAGATCGGGGCAACCGAAAGAAGAGAGGGAACGCGCAGAGCCCTCGAGCTTCGAAACCGAGTACGGCGGCTTCCTAGGCCCCATAAGCTAAACAGCTACAAGTGTGGGGTTCTTATGTTTGAAGCCGTGCAGCGAGCCTTATGTACCACAGAAAAATAAGGCAAAGACTGCACGATGAAAATTCTTTCCGAGCAATCCAACGAGAGCAAAGCCAGCAATCGGACTGGGAGAGCCGAAAGAAGAGAAGGAACAAGCAAAGCCCCTCAACCTTCCAAAACCCGGTACGGTGGCCACCTGGGCCCCACAAGCTAAATAGCTATGTCTGTGGGGTTCCTATGTTTAAAGCCGCGGGGAAACCTAATATACCGCAGAAAAGGAAGGCGGAGATTCTAAGTCGAAACTTTTTTTCGAACGGTCCGACGAGAGCAAAGCCGACAAGCAAATTAGGGAAACCAAAAGAAGAGAAGGAACAAGCAAAGCCCTAAACCTTCCAAAACCTGGTACGACAGCCACCTGGGCCCCACAAGCTAAACATCTATGTCTGTGGGGTTCCTATGTTTAAAGCCGTGGGGAAACCTAATATACCACAGAAAAGGAAGGAGAAGATTCTAAGTCGAAACTCCTTTCCCGACGGTTCAACAAGAGTGAAGCCGACAGTCAGGCTGGGGCAACCGAAAGAAGAAAAGGAACAAGCAGCGCCCTCAACCTTCAAAACCGAGTACGGCGGCCGCCTAGGCCCCACAAGCTAAACAGCTGCAAGTGTGGGGTTCTTGTGTTTAAAGCCGTGCAGCGAGCCTAATATACCGCAGAAAGAGAAGGGTGGAGATTCTATGTCGAGACTCCTTTCCAAATGATCCAGCGAGAGCGAATCTGACAGCCAGAACAGGGCCAACCGAATGAACAGAAGGCACAAGCAGAGCCCTCAAGCCTTTGAAACCGAGTACGGCGGCCGCCTAGGCCCCACAAGCTAAACAGCTGCAAGTGTGGGGTTCTTATGTTTAAATCCATACGGCGAGCCTATTATACCATGGAAAATGAAGGTGAACATTCCAAGTCAAAACTCCTTTCCGAACGGTGCAACGAGAGCGAAGCTGACAACCATATTGGGGAAAACAAAAGAAGAGAAGGAACAAGCAGATCCCTCGACCTTCGAAACCGAGTACGGCGGCCGCCTAGGCCCCACAATCTAAATAGCTGCAAGTGTGGGGTTCTTATGTTTAAAGCCGTGCAGCGAGCCTGATATACCTCGGAAAAAGGAGGTGAAGGTTTCAGGTCGAAACCTCTCTTCGAACGTGCCACCGAGAGCAAAGCCGACAGTCAAATTGGGGCGACCGAAAGAAGAGAAGGAACAAGCAAATCCCTCAACCTTCGAAACCCAATACGACGGCCTCCTAGGCCCCACAAGCTAAACAACTGCAAGTGTGGGGTTCTTGTGTTTAAAGCCGTGCAGTGAGCCTAATATACCGCAGAAAAAAGAAGGTGTAGATTCCGCATCGAATATTCTTTTCGTACGGTCCAATGAGCGCAAACCTGTGGACGGAGTGAAGAGGTCTGAAACAAAGATGAACAAGGCATCCCACCACCTTTCATGCCAAGCATTGAGACAAAACCTATGAGTTTTCCCTGCCAGCTAAATAGCGTGATAGCGAGACCTTATCGCCTGTGGCCGTCTCAATGCGAGGACAAGCCATGGCGAGAGCGTTCCACCCTACATCTCTATTCATAACAATCCTCCTTGACCAATTAGAATGGAATTTTCTGTGGGAAGGTATACATCGGCCTAACAGCACTGCTACCGATACAAGGACAAAGCAAACCGATTCCAAAACTCTTTGGCCACATTATTAAATAGACTCCAAATCCAACGCAAGCGAAGATGGTAAGCAAAATTAGAAGAGTGTCGTCATGTTGAGGCAAAACTTCAACTGCCCATCAAAAAAACCGATCCTCGAAATGCTTTCGAAGGAAGCACACCATTGATGCACCCCTGCCAAAAATCGCGTCGTTGCTCTTACAAATGGTCTCTGGTTCCACAACATGCCAACATGAAAAAAGTACAAGAACAATAGATAGGTCTCCATAGAGACCTAACATTGAAAAGGAAATCCCTCGTTCGAAGCCACCACAAACCCCAAAACTCCACATTGAATGGAAATAGGCTTTGTTTTACTTGTGCCTCCAAAGATGAGCATTGCCAACTTTACCGCCCATGTGTTACCAAGTCAAACGATATCGCGTTGAGAGTCGATCGCCCTACGAATGAACCGAGGCCAATTTTCAAGCAGATTCAACAAGCAACGCATCCATCGCACGACCCTTCACACGAAATGACACTTCCACCATAGGAGAAGTGCAGGATAGGCAACAACATAGTAATTTAACCAAATTCTTTGAACCGGCGACCGAAAGGGGCATAATATCCGAGAGAAGACCGAATATGGAAGCCCTCATGTGAAGCCACCGCAAACCCCAAAACTCCACATTGAATGGAACCTAGAGGCTTTGTTTTCCCGGTGCCTCCGAAGATGAGCATTGCCAACATTACCACTCATGTGTTACCAAGTCGAACGATAGCCCGTTGAGAGTCGACCGCCCTACGAATGATCCGAGGCCAATTTTCAAGTAGACCCGACAAGCAACGCATCCATCACACCACCCTTCGCACAAAATGACACTTCCACCGTGAGAGAAGTGCACGATAGGCAACAACATAGTAATTTAACCAACAGCTTCGAACTGGCGACCGAAAGGGGCAATACATCTGAGAGAAGACCGAAGATGGAAGCCCTCGTGCGAAGCCACTGCAAACCCCAAAACTCCACATTGAATGGAACTTACAGGCTTTGTTTTCCCGGTGCCTCCGAAGATGATCATTGCCAACATTACCACTCATGTGTTACCAAGCCACACGATAGCCCGTTGAGAGTCGACCGCCCTACGAATGACCCGAGGCCAATTTTCAAGCAGACCCGACAAGCAACACATCCATCGCACCACCCTTCGTACGAAACTACACTTCCACCGCGAGAGAAGTGCACGATAGGCAACAACATATTAATTTAACCAACAGCTTCGAACCGGCAACCGAAAGGGGCAGCACATTCGAGAGAAGACCGAAGATGGAAGCCCTCGTGCGAAGCCACCGCAAACCCCAAAACTCCACGTTGAATGGAACTTACGGGCTTTGTTTTTCCGATGCCTCCAAAGATGAGCATTGCAACATTACCGCTCATGTGTTACCGAGCCGCGCGATAGCCCATTGAGAGTCGACCACCCTACAAATGACCCGAGGCCAATTTTCAAGTAGACCCGACAAGCAACGCATCCATCGCACCACCTTTCACACGAAATTACTTTTCCAACCCGAAGCCCAACAAGGGAGTAATAGGGAAAAAGACAAGGCAGTGGAAGTTAAGGAGTTAGATTGGTCACCACTTAATGTTTTTAGCACACTTGCACAGCAAACGAAGGGCCCAGGGAGCGCCCACAATGATCGCCCAAAGAAAGGCCGTACCGCAAGTCTCGTCAAACTCATGCCCACCAAGGGAGTAATAGGGAAAAATACAAGGTAATGGAAGTTAAGGGGCCGGATTGGTTACCACTTAACCTTTTTAGCACACTCACACGGAAAACAAAGGGCAGCTCCCCAAGGAGCGCACACAAAGAGCCACCCAATGAGCGTACACAAGGAGCGCCCAAGCAGCGTGCCCAAGGAGCACATGCAAGGAGCGCACACAAGGAGTGCCCAAGCAGCGCCCATAAGGAGCACCCCAGCATTGCCCACAAGGAGCACCCAAGGAGCACATGCAAGGAGCGCCCACAAGGAGCGCCCAAGGAGTGCACACAAGGAGCGCACGCAAGGAGCGCCCAAGGAGCACCCAAAAGGAGCGCCCATAAGGAGCGCCCAAGGAGTGCACACAAGGAGCGCACACAAGGAGTGCATGCGAGGAGCGCACGCAAGGAGTACCCAAGGAGCACCCATAGGGAGCGCCCACAAGGAGCGCCCAAGGAGCGCCCAAGGAGCGCACACAAGGAGCGCACACAAGGAGTGCACGTGAGGAGTGCCCAAGGAGCGCACGTGAGGAGCGCCCACAAGGAGTGCTCAAGGAGCGCACACAAGGAGTGCCCACAAGGAGCACCCAAGGAGCACCCACAAGGAATGCCCAAGGAGTGCACACAAGGAGCGCACGTAAGGAGCGCCCAAGGAGCGCCCACAAGGAACGCCCAAGGAGCGCCCACATGGAGCATCCAAATCCCGTCAATTTCTTTCCCACCAAGGGAGTAAAAGGTAAAAAGACAAGGTAGTGAAAGTTAAGGGGTCAGATTGGTCACCGCTTAACGTTTTTAGTGCACTTAGCAGGCAAAAGGAGTGCCCAAAAGGTGTGCCCAAGGAGCGCCCAAAAGGTGCACCCGCAAGGAGCGCCCGAGGAGCGCCCGCTAGGAGCGCACATAAGGAGAACCCAAGGAGCACCCGCAAGGAGCGCCCAAGGAGCGCCCACTAGGAGCACCCACTAGGAGTGCCCAAGGAGTGCCCACAAGGAGCGCCGAAGGAGCGCCCACAAAGAGCGCCCAAAAGGTGTGCCCAAGGAGCGCCCACAAGGAGTGCCCAAGGAGCACCCACCAAGAGCGCCCAAGGAGCGCCCACCAGGAGCACCCACAGGAAGTGCCCCAAGGAATGCACAGCGGGAACGTGCACGAGGAGCAGCCAAGGAATGGTCTGAACCAAAATCCCGTCAAAGTCATGCCCGCCAAGTGAGTGATAGACAAAAAGACAAGCTAGTGGGATTTAAGGAGTCAGATTGGTCATGACTAAACATTTTTAGCTCGCTTTCTCGGCAAATGAAGGGCCCCATCAAGAGCGCTGAAGGAACGAGCCGAACCCAAAGCTCGTCAAATTCATGCCCACCGAGTGAGCGACCAACAAAAAGACAAGCTAGCGGCAGTTAAGGAGTCGGGTTGGTCACCACTAAACGTTTTTAGCTCACTTTCCCAGTAAACGAAGGGCCCCATCAAGAGCGCCGAAGGAACGAATCGAACGCAAAGCCCGTCAAAGTCATGCCCACCAAGTGAGCAACCGACAAAAAGACAAGGTAGTGGGAGTTAAGGAGAGGAATCGGTCACCACTTAACCTTTTTCACTCACTTTCCCGGAAAAATGAAGGGCCCATCAGGAGCGCCCAAGGAACGGCTTGAACCGAAATCCCGTCAAAGTCTCGCCCACCAAGTGAGTGATAGGAAAAAGGGCAAGCCAGTGGGAGTTGAGGAGCCGGATTGGTCACCACATAAAGTTTTTAGCTCGCTTTCCCGGCAAACGAAGGGCCCCATCAAGAGCGCCAAAGGAACGACTCGAACCCAAAGCCGTTCAAAGTCATGCCCACCAAGTGAGCGACCAACAAAAAGACAAGGTAGTGGGAGTTAAGGAGAGGACTTGGTTGCCACTTAACATTTGTGGCTCACTTTCCCGAAAAATGAAGGGCCCATCAGGAGCGCCCAAGGGACGGCTCAAACCGAAATCCCGTGAAAGTCATGCCCGCCAAGTGAGTGATAGGAAAAAAGGCAAGCTAGTGGGAGTTAAGGAGTCAGATTGGTCACCACCTAACGTTTTTAGCTCGCTTTCCTGGCAAACAAAGGGACCCATCAAGAGCACCGAAGAAACGGATCGAACCCAAATCCCATCAAATTCATTCCCACTAAGCGAGCGACCGACAAAAAGACAAGGCAGTGGGAGTTAAGGAGAGGAATTGGTCACCACTTAACGTTTTTGGCTCGCTTGCCGGGAAAACGAAGGGCTCCATCAGGAGTGCCGAAGCAACGACTCGAACCCAAAGCCTGTCAAAGTCATGCCCACCAAGCGAGCGACCAACAAAAATACAAGGTAGTGGGAGTTAAGGAGAGGAATTGGTCACCGCTTAACGTTTTTGCCTTGCTTTCCCGAAAAACGAAGGGCCCATCAGGAGTGCACACAAGGGGCGACTCGAACCGAAAGCCCGCCAAGTGAGTGATAGGCCAAAAGACAAGCTAGAGGGAGTTAAGGAGCCAGATTGGTCACCACTCAATGTTTGTTAGCTCGCTTGCCCGGAAAATGAAGGGCCCCATCAATAGCGCCAAAGGAACAACTCGAACCCGAAGCCCGCCAAAGCCATGCCCACCAAGTGAGCGACCGACAAAAAGGCAAGGTAGTGGGAGTTAAGGAGTCGAACTGGTCACCACTCAATGTTTTTAGCTCGCTTTCCTGGCAAGCGAAGGGCCCCATCAAGAGCGCCGAAGGAACGCCTCGAACCCAAAGCTCATCAAAGTCGTGCCCACCAAGTGAGCGACCGACAAAAAGACAAGGTAGCGGCAGTTAAGGAGAGGAATCGGTCACAACTTAATGTGTTTTGCTCACTTGCCCAGAAAATGAAGGGCCCATATGGAGCGCCCAAGGAACGGCCCGAAAACTCCAAGTGATGCCCTCCAAGTGAGTGGCAGGCAAAAAGACAAGCTGATGGGAGTTGAGGAGCTGGATTGGTCACCACATAATGTTTTTAGCTCGCTTTCCCGGCAAACGGAGGGCCCCATCAAGAGCGTCGAAGGAACGGCTCGAACCCAAAGCCCGTCAAAGTCATGCCCACCAAGTGAGCGACCAACAAAACACAAGGTAGTGGGAGTTAAGGAGAGGAATTGGTCGCCACTTAACGTTTGTGGCTCACTTTCCCGAAAAACGAAGGGCCCATCAGGAGCGCCCATGGAACGGCTCGAACCGAAATCCCGTCAAATTCATGCCCGCCAAGTGAGTGATAGGAAAAAAGACAAGCCAGTGGGAGTTAAGGATTCAGATTGGTCACCACATAATATTTTTAGCTCGCTTTCCCGACAAACGAAGGGCCCCATCAAGAGCGCCGAAGGAACGGCTCGAACCCAAAGCCCATCAAAGTCATGCCCACCAAGTGAGCGACCAACAAAAAGACAAGGTAGGGGGAATTAAGGTGTCGGATTGGTCACCACGTAATATTTTTAGCTTGCTTTCCCGGCAAACAAAGGGCCCCATCAAGAGTGCCGAAGGAACGGCTCGAACCCAAATCCCGTCAAATTCATGCCCACCAAGTGAGTGACCGACAAAAAGGCAAGGCAGTGGGAGTTAAGGAGTTGGACTGGTCACCCCTTAACGTTTTCAGTTCGCCTGCCCGAAAAAACGAAGGGCCCTTTAGGAGTGCCCAAGGAACGGCTCGAACCGAAAGCCCATCAAAGCCATGCCCGCCAAGTGAGTGATAGGCAAAAGGACAAGCTGGCGGGAGTTAAGGTGTCTAATTGGTCACCACTTAACATTTTTAGCTCGCTTTCCTGGAAAATGAAGGGCCCCATCAAGAGCGTCGAAGGAACGAATCGAACCCAAATCCCGTCAAATTCATGCCCACCAAGTGAGCGACCGACAAAAAGACGAGGTAGTGGGAGCGAAGGAGAGGAATTGGTCACCGCTTAACGTTCTTAGCACACTTGCCCGAAAAGTGAAGGGCCCATCAGGAGCGCACACAAGGGGTGGCTCGAATTGAAAGCTGATCAAAGTCATGCCCGCCAAGTGAGGGATAGGCCAACAGACAAGCTAGCGGGAGTTAAGGATTCGGAGTCAGATTGGGCACCGCTCCCAGTTTTTTGGCTCACTTTCTTGACAAACAAAGGGCCCCATCAAGAGTGCCGAAGGAGCAGATCTAACCGAAATCCCGTCAAAACCATGCCCGCCGAGTGAGCGATAGGAAAAAAGACAAGCTAGCGGGAGTTAAGGAGTCGGGTTGGTCACCACTAAACATTTTTAGCTCGCTTTCCTGGAAAACAAAGGGCCCCATCAACAGCGCTGAAGGAACGGCTCGAACCCAAATCCCGTCAAAGTCATGCCCACTAAGTGAGCGACCGATGAAAAGACAAGGTAGTGGGAGTTAAGGAGAGGAATCGATCACCACTTAACGCTTTTCGCTCACTTTCCTGGAAAACGAAGGGCCCATACGGAGCGCCCAAGGAACGACTCGAACCAAAATCCCTTCAAAGTCTCACCCGCCAAGTGAGTGATAGGAAAAAAGACAAGCCAGTGGGAGTTGAGGATCCAGATTGGTCACCACATAACGTTTGTAGCTCGCTTTCCCGGCAAACGAAGGGCTCCATCAAGAGCGTCGAAGGAACAGCTCGAACCCAAAGCCCGTCAAAGTCATGCCCACCAAGTGAGCGACCAACAAAAAGACAAGGCAGTGGGAGTTAAGGAGAGGAATTGGTCGCCACGTAACGTTTGTGGCTCACTTGCCCGAAAAACGAAGGGCCCGTCAGGAGCGCCCAAGGTACGGCTCGAACCGAAAGCCCGTGAAAGTCATGCCCGCCAAGTGAGTGACAGGCAGAAAGACAAGCCAGTGGGAGTTAAGGAGTCGTATTGGTCACCCCTTGACATTTTTAGCTCACTTGCCCGACAAACGAAGGGCCCCATCAAGAGTGCCGAAGGAATGGCTCGAACCCAAATCCCATCAAAGTCATTCCCACCAAGTGAGCGACCAACCAAAATACAAGGCAGTGGGAGTTAAGAAGAGGAATCGGTCACCACTTAACGCTTTTAGCTCGATTGCCTGAAAAAACGAAGGGCCCATCAGGAGTGCCTGAGGAACGGCTTGAATCGAAAGCCTGTAAAAGTCATGCCCACCAAGTGAGTGATGGGCAAAAGGACAAGCTAGTGGGATTTAAGGGGTCGCATTGGTCACCGCTTAACGTTTTTAGCTCGCTTGCACAGCAAACGAAGGACCCCATCAAGAGCATCGAAGGAACGACTCGAGCCTAAATCCCGTCAAAGTCATGCCCACCATGCAAGCGACCAACAAAAAGACAAGGCAGTGGGAGTTAAGGAGAGGAATTGGTCACCACTTAACGTCCTTAGCTCCCTTGCCCGAAAAATGAAGGGCCCATCAGGAGCGCACACAAGGGGCGGCTCGAACCGAAAGCCCGTCAAAGTCATGCCCGCCAAGTGAGTGATAGGCAAAAAGAAAAGCTGGCGGGAGTCGAGGAGTCGGATTGGTCAGCGCTCAATGTTTTTAGCTCGCTTTCCCAGCAAACGAAGGGCCCCATCAAGAGCGCCGAAGGAACGGCTCAAACCCAAAGCCCGTCAAAGTCATGCCCACCAAGTGAGCGAATGACAAAAAGACAAGGTAGTCGGGGAGTTGAGGATAGGAATCGGTTGCCACTTAACGGTTTTAGCTCACTTTCCCGAAGAACGAAGGGCCCCCGAGGAGCGCCCAAGGAACGGCTCGAACCGAAATCCCGTCAAAGGAATTCCCGCCAAGTGGGTGATAGGAAAAAAGATAGGCTAGTGGGATTTAGGGAGTCAGATTGGTCACCACTTAAATGTTTTTAGCTCGCTTGCCCAGCAAATGAAGGCCCCATCAAGAGGGCCCAAGGAACTACAAGAACCCAAAGCCCGTCAAAGTCATTCCCACCAAGCGAGTGACCATCAAACGGGCAAGGTAGTGGGAATTTAAGGAAAGGGACTGGTCACTACTTAACGCTTTTAGCTCACTTGCCCGTAAAACGAAGGGCCAATCAGGAGCGCCCAAGTAACGGATCAGACACGAAGCCCGTCAAAGTCATGCCCAACAAGTGAGTGACCAGAAAAGAGAAAAGGCAGTGGGAGCTAAGGAGAGGGATCGGTGGCCACTTAACATTTTTTAGCTCACTTTCCCAAAAAATGAAGGGCCCATCAAGAGAACCCACAAGGAGAACCCAAGGAGAGCCCACCAGGAGGACCCACAAGGGGCGCGGAAGGTGCTCCAACAAGGAGCGCACATGAGGGGCGCCCAAGGAATGACTCGAACGCAAATCCCGTCAAAGTCATGCCCACCAGGTGAGTAACCAGCCAAAAGACAAGGTAGTGGGAGTCAAGGAGACATATTTGTCACCACTTTACATTTTCAGCTCGCTTTGCCAGCAAACGAATGGCCCAAGGAGCGCCCATGGGGAACCCACATGGAGCACCCACAAGGAGCGCCCAAGGAGCACCCGAGGGGTGGACTAGGTGCACCGAGAAGGACTGCCCAAGGAACACCCGAGGTGCATACGAGGTACACCGACAAGGACTGCCCAAGGAACGCTTGAGGTGCGGATGAGGTGCGGCGACAAGGACTACCCAAGGAACGCCCACAAGGACAGCCCAAGGAACAGCTCGGGCCCAAATCCTTTCAAAGTGATGCCCGCCAAGTGAGTGGCCGGCAAAAAGACAACATAGCGGGAGTTAAGGAGAGGGATTGGTCACCACTGAACGTTTTTATCTCACTTTCCCAGCAAATGAAGGTCCCACAAGGAGCGCCCAAGGAACGACTCAAACACAAAGCCCGCAAAAGCCATGCCCATCAATTGAGTTACCGGCAAAACAACAAGGTAGTGGGATTTAAGGAGGGGGGTTCATCACCACTTAATGTTTTTAGCTCACTCACCCAGAAAATGAAGGGGCCCATCAGGAGCTCCCAAGGAATGCCTCGAGCCCAAAGCCCGTCAAAGTCATGCCCACCAAGTGGGTTAATGGAAAAAATACAAGGCAGTGGGAGTTAAGGAGAGGGATTGGTCACCACTTAATGTTTTTAGCTCACTTTCCCGGAAAACAAAGGGCCCATCAAGAGCGCCCAAGGAACGACTTGAACCCAAGTCCCGTCAAAGTGATGCCCACCAAGCGAGTGGCTAGCAAAAGTACAAGGTAGTGGGAGTTAAGGAGAGGGATTGGTCACCACTTAACATTTTTTGGCTCACTTGCCCGAAAAATGAAGGGCCCATCAGGAGGGCCTAAGGAACGACTCGAACCTAGAGCCCATCAAAGTCATGCCCGTTAAGTAGGCGACCGACAAAAGACAAGGTAGCAGGAGTTAAGGAGAGGGATTGGTCGCCACTTAATGCTTTTAGCTCACTTTCTTGGGAAATGAAGGGCCCGTCAGGAGCGCCCACAGGGAGCGACCAAGTAGCGCCCAACGAACGACTCGAACCTAAAGCCTATCAAAGTCATGCCCGCCAAGAGGGTGACCAACAAAAGGGCAAGGCAATGGGAGTGGTCACCACTTAATGTTCTTAGCTCACTTGTCCATCAAACAAATGGCCCGAGGAGTGCCAATAAGGAGCGCCCAAGGTGCGGCGACAAGGAGTAGCCAAGGAACGCCCAAGGAAGAGCTCGAACCCAAAGCCCGCCAAAGTCATGCCCAACCTTCTCCGCGACTTTGCCATTTTTTTTTTCTTCATCCCCGCGGGAAACCCCAGCCTTCCCCGCGACTTAGCCGTTTCTTTTTCTTCTTCCCCGCGACTTGGCCGTTTTTATTTTCTTCTTCCCCACGGGAAACCCCAACCTTCCCCACAACTTTGTCGTTTTTCTTTTCTTCTTCCCCGCGACTTAGCCTTTTTTTTGCTCTTCTCCCCCACGGGAAGCCCCAACCTTCCCCGTGACTTTGCCGTTTTTTTCTCTTCTTCCCCGCGGGAAGCCCCAACCTTCCCCGCAACTTAGCCTCTTTTTTTCTCTTCTTCCCCGTGGGAAGCCCCAACCTTCCCCGCGACTTTGCCGCTTTTTTTCTCTTCTTCCCCACGGGAAGCCCCAACCTTCCCCGCGACTTAGCCGCTTCTTTTCTCTTCTTCCCTGCCGGAAACCCCAACCTTCCCCGCGACTTTGTTGTTTTTTTCTCTACTTCCCCGCAACTTATGCGCTTTTTTTCTCTTCTTCCCCGCGGGAAACCCCAACCTTCCCCGTGAGTTGGCCGTTTTTTTCTCGTCTTCCCTGTGGCTTTGCCATTTTTTTCTCTTCTTCCCCGCAGGAAGCCCCAACCTTCCCCGTGGCTTAGTCGATTTTTTTCTCTTCTTCCCTGCGGGAAACCCCAACCTTCCCCGTGACTTAGCCAATTTTTTTCTCTTCTTCCCCACCGGAAACCCCAACCTTCCCCGTGACTTAGCTGCTTTTTTTCTCTTCTTCCCTACGGGAAACCCCAACCTTCCCCGTGACTTTGCCGCTTTTTTCTCTTCTTCCCCGCGACTTAGGCACTTTTTTTTCTCTTCTTCCTCGCGGGAAACCCCAACCTTCCCTGCGACTTAGGCACTTTTTTTCTCTTCCTCACCATGGGAAACCCCAACCTTCGTCGCAACTTAGGCGCTTTTTTTCTGTTCTTCCCCGCTGGAAACCCCAACCTTACCTGCGACTTTGGCGCTTTTTTTCTCTTCTTCCCCGCGGGAAACCCCAACCTTCCCTGCGACTTAGCCGCTTTTTTTTCTCTTCTTCCCCGCGAATTTGGCGCTTTTTTTCTCTTCTTCCCCGTCGAAAACCCCAACTTTCCCCGCGACTTGGCCCTTTTTTTCGCTTCTTCCCTGCGGGAAACCCCAACCTTCCCCGCGACTTGGCCGGTTTTTTTTTTCTTTTTCAAAAAATTTAAGTAAAAGAAATTTTAACTTGGATGTTCAAAGTGTCAAGTGAGTTAAAGTTAAAAGTGTCAAGCAAGAGAGTGTTCAAAGTGTTAGAACTTGATTTTTGAAGTGTGTTTGTGGTGCACTAAAATGGGGAAACTAAGGGTTGAATCTCAGTGGATCATGGTAGCAAGGCCACTCTGCCACTTACAATACCATGTTGCGTATTTAAGTCATCTACAAAGGATTCTTCTCGCCGAACATTTGGAATTGAACTTCAAGTCATTTCACAAAGTCGGACTAGAGTCAAGCTCAACAGGGTCTTCTTTCCTCGCTGATTCTGCCAAGCCCATTCCCTTGGCTGTGGTTTCGCTAGATAGTAGATAGGGACAGTGGGAATCTCGTTAATCCATTCATGCACGTCACTAATTAGATGACGAGGCATTTGGATACCTTAAGAGAGTCATAGTTACTCCCACCGTTTACCCATGCTTGGTTGAATTGCTTCACTTTGACATTCAAAGAACTGGGTAGAAATCACATTGCGTCACCATCCGCAGGGACCATTGCAATGCTTTGTTTTAATTAAACAGTCAAATTCCCCTTGTCCGTACCAGTTTTGAGTCGATTGTTTGTCGCCTAGGGAACGCCCCACAAGGGGACATTCTGCGCCCATAGTACGACAGGCACGTGACTGCCCGCCCTCACCGCGAATGCAGCTTGGGCAGACTGGAAACAGCCCACGGGTTGAGGACGCAGACCCCTAGGCCCAGCCCTCAGAGCCAATCATTTTCCCGAAGTTACAGATGCATTTTGTCGACTTCCCTTACCTACATTGTTCTATTGACCAGAAGCTGTTCACCTTGGAGACCTGATGCAGTTATGAGTACGACCGGGCATGAACGGTACTCGGTCCTCCAGATTTTCGAGGGCCACCGAGGGTGCACCGAACACCGCAAGACGTGCGGTGCTCTTCCAGCTGCTGGACCCTATCTCCGGTTGAACCAATTTCAGGGTGGGCAAGTTGTTAAAAAGAAAAGATAACTTTTCCCAGGGCCCCCGACGACGTCTTCGGATTTCCTAACGTCGTCGTCCACCGCCATGTCCCCGTTCGGGAATATTAACCCGATTCCCTTTTGATGTTCACGTAGATTACGCCCTTGATACAGGGTTTCCCCATATCTTAGGATCAACTAACCCATGTACAAGTGTTGTTCACATGGAACCTTTCCCCACTTCAGTCTTCAAAGTTCTCATTTGAATATTTTCTACTACCACCAAGATCTGCACCGGGGGCCAGTCCACCTAGGCTCGCACGCAAGGTTTCTCAATGACCCCCACGTCCTCCTACTCATTGAGGCCTAGAAATTGCTTCGACGACCGAGTATAGGTCGCGCGCTTTAGCGCCATCCATTTTCAGGGCTAGTTGATTCGACAGGTGAGTTGTTACACACTCCTTAGCGGATTTCGACATCCATGATCACTGTCATGCTGTCTTAATCAACCAACACCCTTTGTGGGATCTGGGTTAGCACATAGTTTGGCACCGTAACTCGACTTTCGGTTCATCTCGCATCGCCAATTCTGCTTACCAAAAATGGCCCACTTTGAGCTCTCGATTCCGTGGCACAGCTTAATGGAGAAGCTGCACTGTCTTACATATTTAAAGTTTGAGAATAGGTCGAGGGCATTACGCCCCCAATGCCTCTAATAATTTGCTTTACCCGATAAAACTCACACGTGAGCTCCAGCTATCCTGAGGGAAACTTCAGAGGAAACCAGCTACTAGATGGTTCGATTAGTCTTTCACCCGTATACCCAAGTCAGATGAATGATTTGCACGTTAGTATCACTCCGGGCCTCCACCAGAGTTTCCTTTGGCTTCTCCTTGCTCAGGCATAGTTCACCATCTTTTGATTCCCAACAGGTGTGCTCGCACTTGAACCCTTCACAAAAGCTTAAGGTCGGTCTGCAGTGCACCCCCCGCGACAGGGGGATCTCGCCAGTCAGCTTCCTTTCACCTCGCGGGTTTACAAACCCACCAACTTGCACACATGTTAGAATCCTTGGTCTGTGTTTCAAGACAGGCCGAATGGAAAGACCGTCAACCAACACCACAAGCATGCAGGTGCGCAGTGGCCCGCCCATTTGTTGTATGCTTCGTTCCTCGATCGCCGAAACGGTGAAACAATGGGCAGGAACCCACCCGCGCTTGTGCCGATGCAATGACCTGTGCTGGTTTGCACCTCGAGCCGGGCGGCGGACCAAATTCTCAGCCGTTCTGCATCCAACCGAGGCACATTGTCGTCCTCTATCCGCTTCCCTCCTGACAATTTCAAGCACTCTTTAACTCTCTTTTCAAAGTCCTTTTCATCTTTCCCTCACGATACTTGTTCGTTATCATTCTCTCACTCATATTTAGCCTTGGACAGAATTTACCACCCAATTAGGGCTGCACTCCCAAACAAACCGACTCGTTGATAGTGCCTCGTGGTGTGGCAGGGTCCAGGCCCGATGGGGCTGTCACCCTCTTAGGCACCCCCTTCCAGGGAACTTGGTCCCCGTCCGCCGCTAAGGACGCTTCTACAGACTACAATTCAGGCAGCGCTGCCACCCGATTTTCATGCTGGGCTCTTCCTAGTTCGCTCGCTGTTACTAGGGGAATCCTTGTAAGTTTCTTTTCCTTCGCTTAATTATATGCTTAAACTCAGCGGGTGTTCCCACCTGAGTTGGGGTCGCATTGTGTAGGAGCTTGACGTATCCAGCTGAAGCGATGGATAGCGGGCAAGCCAAGTTCCCACAATGCCCCACCTGCCTTACACCGATTCGCACCCCGCCGAAGAGGACAAAGACCACCGCTGATCCATGCAAGGCAATGGGCATCGTATGCATTTCAACTGACCACACCGCACAAGGCCCAGATAGCCATCTCCGCTCCTACCCCCGACTTGCGGGGGAGCACGTTTGTTGGATGCGACGCCTAGACAGACGTGCCCTCGGCTGAGGCCTCGGGCGCAAATTGCGTTCAAAAACTCGATGATTCACGGGATTCTGCAATTCACACTAAGTATCGCATTTTGCTACGTTCTTCATTGTAACGAGAGCCGATATATCCGTTGCTGAGAGTCATTTCATGTAGTTTACCGACAAATCCCCCGCCCACACGGCGGAGTGCAACTGCAACCAATAGAAAAATCCTGTGACGCATATGCTGCATCTGTATAATGATACCAATCGGAGACGAGCCTCATGCGAGGCAGGTCAGAAGCGCACCGGGTGGGATCGATGGGCCTCGACGAGAGCATCGCTCGTGAAGCCAGAGTGGGGCACTCAAAAAGCAATTGAGTGGAGGACTAGGGTGGCCAACCCAACAGCTTGCACTGCATTTCATCCATCCATCGACTGCCTCAAGGATCAACCAAGTGGAGGACTAGGGTGGCCAACCCAATAGCTTGCGCCATGTTTCATCCATCCATCGATTGCCTCTCGAGAGTGTCCCCAATCAGCAAAGGCAAAGGAAAAACGAGGCAGGGCACATTACTACCTAACAAAAACAACAACCACGAGTGCTCCAGGAGACTCGAGGCTTCCACCAAGGAGCATTGTGCCAACATGTCTCTTGCAAATCGAGGCCAACAACAAACAATGCCAACAAAGTTGGATCCGTGGGGAGGGACCCCTGAGCTCCGATTCCAAATTTCACCGAGGCAATTGCGGGTGACAATCGAGTGGAGGACTAGGGTGGCTAGCCCAAATGGGCTTCCCCACCTTTTCATCCCCCATCCAATGATTGCAGCCTCACAATTAACCCCTCGTTAAAGGGCTGGAAAATGGGGCACGAGGTTCCCTCACCAAGATCCAGCAACAGAAGGAAGGAAAGTTGACGGCAACGTATGCAAATGCAGGCGGGGGTAGAGAACAACCAAGGGAATCTCACTCGGCTACATAGCAAGCATCCACCTTCAGACAAAGAACGGAGCGGCAAAGGTCACAATGACAGAGCAAGGGGCCCCAGCACCGACGTCAACGTTTTTCCCGCCGCGTGACCGATGGCTCGCTTGATTCTCCCTCGTCGAGGTGCACAAGGCACCGAGTGGCTAAACACTCTGCAGCATCCTTTTCATCGAAGACGGATGTTGGGATGGAGACATCTCGACACCATCCTCCCTAACTTAAGAAGTAACGGGCGGGAGTCAACGACGTCGATCAACACCCCAACACCAAATGAGCGGGAGGATGATAGCAGATTAACCCCCCACGTGTATGCTCTACAGCCAGAACAAGGACAATCGGGCCTGACTTTCAATGATCCTACCGCAGGTTCACCTACGGTAACCTTGTTACGACTTCTCCTTCCTCTAAATGATAAGGTTTAGGGAACTTCTCACGACGTCGCCGGTAGTGAACCGTCGTCGTCGACGCGATCCAAACACTTCACTGGATCATTCAATCGGTAGGAGCGACGAGCGGTGTGTACAAAGGGCAGGGACGTAGTCAACATGAGCTGATGACACGCGATTACTAGGAATTCCTCATTGAAGACCAATAATTGCAATGGTCTATCCCCATCACGATGAAATTTGAGAAGATTTCCCAGCCCTCTCAAGCCAGGGAGAAAAACTCGTTGACTGCATCAGTGTAGTGTGTGTGCGGCCCAGAACATCTAAGGGCATCACAGACCTATTATTGCCTCAAACTTCCATGGCCTAAACGACCATAGTCCCTCTAAGAAGCTGGCCACGAAGGGGAACCTCCGCGTAGCTAGTTAGCAGGCTGAGGTCTCGTTCATTATCAGAATTAACCAGACAAATCGCTCCACCAACTAAGAACAGGCATGCACCACCACCCATAGAATCAAGAAAGAGCTCTCAATCTGTCAATCCTTACTATGTCTGGACCTGGTAAGTTTTCCCATGTTGATTCAAATTAAGCCGCAGGCTCCACTCCTGGTGGTGCGCTTCCATCAATTCCTTTAAGTTTCAGCCTTGCGACCATACTCCCCCCAGAACCCAAACACTCTGATTTCTCAGAAGGTGTTGGCAGAGTCCTTAGAGCAACATCCGCAGATCCCTGGTCGGCATCGTTTATGGTTGAGACTAGGACGGTATCTGATCGTCTTCGAGCCCCCAACTTTCATTCTTGATTAATGAAAACATCCTTGGCAAATGCTTTCGCAGTGGTTCGTCTTTCATAAATCCAAGAATTTCACCTCTGACAATGAAATACGAATTCCCCCGACAGTCCCTATTAATCATTACTCCGGTCTCGAAGGCCAACACAATAGGACCAAACTCCTATCATGTTATTCCATGCTAATGTATTCAGAGCATAAGCTTGCTTTGAGCACTCTAATTTTTTCAAAGTAACAACGTCGGAGCCACGACCCAGCCAATTAATGCTAGGAGCGCCCCTCCGGCAAAAGGGACGAAAGGGCAGGTGCACACCGAATAAGCGGACCGACCTTTACGACCCAAGATCCAACTACAAGCTTTTTAACTGCAACAACTTAAATATACACTATTGGAGCTAGAATTCCCGCGGCTGCTGGCACCAAACTTTCCCTCCAATGGATCCTCGTTAAGGGATTTAGATTGTACTCATTCCAATTACCAGACTCGATGATCCCAGTATTGTTATTTATTGTCACTACCTCCCCATGTCAGGATTGGGTAATTTGCACGCCTGCTGCCTTCCTTGGATGTGGTAGCCGTTTCTCAGGCTCCCTCTCTGGAATCGAACCCTAATTCTCCGTCACCCATCACCACCATGGTAGGCCTTTATACTACCATCGAAAGTTGATAGGGCAGAAATTTGAATGAAGCATCGCCAGCACAAAGGCCATGCGATCCGTCGAGTTATCATGATTCACCGGAGAAGCGGGTAAGCCCGCGCCGACCTTTTATCTAATAAATGCATCCCTTTCGCAAATTCGAGACTTGGTGCATGTATTAGCTCTAGAATTACTACATTTATCCGAGTAGTAAGGTACCATCAAAGAAACTATAACTGATTTAATGAGCCATCCGTAGTTTCACAGTCTGAATTAGTTCATACTTAGACATGCATGGCTTAATCTTTGAGACAAGCATATGATTACTGGCAGGATCAACCAGGTAGCATCCTAGCACTTCAAGGCACCCGAGGGCTCTATGGAGAGGCCGCTTGGAGCGCCCATCAATGACAGGATATTGATTTCCAAGATACGTATAGGATTCTTCCTTTTATTCCTTGCAAGGTTGCGAGTGCCGATGAGCGATCTGAGTGGAAATACCACCGAGGGGAGAGGCAAAATAAAAGGCCAACAACAAGTGTGGAGGGAGGAGAAGGAACATGCAAAGCAGGGCCGACAACTGTATTGGGGAAACTGAATGAAGAGAAGGAAACAAGCATAGCCCTCAACCTTCCAAACCGAGTGCGACGGCCTCCTAGGCCCCACAAGCTAAATAGCTGCAAGTGTGGGGTTCTTGTGTTTAAATCCGTGCAGCGAGCCTAATGTACCGCAGAAAGAGAAGGTGAAGGGCCCGAGTCGAAACTCCTTTCCAAACGGTCCAACAAGAGAGAGGCCAATGGTCAGATCGGGGCAACCGAAATAAGAGAGGGAACGCGCAGAGCCCTCGATCTTCGAAACTGAGTACGGCGGCCGCCTAGGCCCCACAAGATAAACAGCTGCAAGTGTGGGGTTCTTATGTTTGAAGTCGTGCAGCGATCCTTATGTACTGCAGAAAAATAAGGCAAAGACTCCACGATGAAACTTCTTTCCGAGTGATCCAATGAGAGCAAAGCCAGCAATCGGACTGGGAGAGCCGAAAGAAGAGAAGGAACAAGCAAAGCCCCTCAACCTTCAAAAACCTGGTACGGTGGCCACCTGGGCCCCACAAGATAAACAGCTATGTCTATGGGGTTCCTATGTTTAAAGCCGTGGGGTGACATAATATACCGTAGAAAAGGAAGGCAGAGATTCTAAGTCGAAACTTTTTTTTGAACGGTCCAACAAGAGCGAAGCCGATAGTCAGATTGGGGCAACCGAAAGAAGAGAAGGAACAAGCAGCGCCCTCAACCTTCAAAACCGAGTACGGCGGCTGCCTAGGCCCCACAAGCTAAATAGCTGCAAGTGTGGGGTTCTTGTTTTTAAATCCATACAGTGAGCCTAATATATCACGGAAAGAGAAGGGTGGATATTCCAAGTCCTTTCTGAACGGTCCAGCGAGAGCGAATCCGACAGCCAGAACAGGGCCAACCGAACGAACAAAAGGTACAAGCAGATCCCTCAAGCCTTCGAAACCGAGTACGGTGGCCTCCTAGGTCCCACAAGCTAAACAACTGCAAGTGTGGGGTTCTTATGTTTAAAGCCATGCAACAAGCCTAATATACCGCGAAAAATGAAGGTGAATATTCCAAGTCGAAACTCCTTTCCAAATGGTGCAACGAGAGCGAAACCGACAACCAGATTGGGGCAAACAAAAGAAGAGAAGGAACAAGCAGATCCCTCGACCTTCAAAAGCGAGTACAACGGCCACCTAGGCCCCACAAGCTAAATAGCTACAAGTGTGGGGTTCTTATGTTTAAAGCCGTGCAGCGAGCCTGATGATATACCACGGAAAAAGGAGGTGAAGGTTTGAGGTCGAAACCTCTTTTCGAACGCACCACCGAGAGCAAAGCCGACAGTCAAATTGGGGTGACCGAAAGAAGAGAAGGAACAAGCAAAGCCCTCAACCTTCGAAATCGAGTACAACGGCCGCCTAGGCCCCACAAGCTAAACAGCTGCAAGTGTGGGGTTCTTGTGTTTAAAGCCGTGCAGCGAGCCTAATATACCGCAGAAAAAAGAAGGTGTAGATTCTGCATCGAATCTTCTTTTTGTACGGTCCAACGAGAGCAAACCTATGGAAGAAGTGAAGAGGTCCGAAACAAAGACGAACAAGGTAGCGCTCCATCTTTCATGCCAAGCATTGAGACAAAAACTATGAGTTTGCCCCGCCAGCTAAATAGCATGATAGCGAGACCTTATCGCCTATGGTCGTCTCAATGCGAGGACAATCCATGGCGAGAGCATTCCACCCTGCATCTCTATTCAAAACAATCCTCCTTGACCAAGTAGAATGGACTTTTCTGTGGGAAGGTATACATCGGCCTAACAACACTGCTACCGATACAAGGACAAAGCAAACCAATTCCAAAACTGTTTGGCCACATTATTAAATAGACTCCAAATCCAACGCAAGCGAAGATGGTAAGCAAATTTAGAAGAGTGTCGTCATGTTGAGGCAAAACTTCAACTGCCCATCAAAAAAACCGAGCCTTGAAATGATTTCGAAGGAAGCACACCATTGATGCGCCCCTGCCAAAAATACTGTCGTTGCTCTTACAAATGGTCTCTGGTTGCACAACATGCCAACATGGAAAAAGTACAAGCACAATAGATAGGTCTCCACAGAGACCTAACAGTGAAAAGGCAATCCCTCGTTTGAAGCCACCACAAACCCCAAAACTCCACGATGAATGGAAACAGGCTTTGTTTTACCGGTGCCTCCAAAGATGAGCATTGCCAAATTTACTACTCATGTGTTACCAAGTCGAACGATATCCTTTTGAGAGTCGATCGCCCTACAAATGACCTGAGGCCAATTTTCAAGCAGACCCGACAAGCAACGCATCCATCGCACCACCCTTCGCACGAAATGACACTTCCACCGTGGGAGAAGTGCACGATAGGAAACAATGTAGTAATTTAACCAACTGCTTTGAACCGGTGACCGAAAGGGGCATAATATCTGAGAGAAGACCGAAGATGGAAGCCCTCGTGCGAAGCCACCGCAAACCCCAAAACTCCACATTGAATGGAACCTACAGGCTTTGTTTTCCCGGTGCCTCCGAAGATCAGCATTTCCAACATTACCGCTCATGTGTTACCAAGTTGAACGATAGCCCGTTGAGAGTTGACCACCCTACAAATGACTCGAGACCAATTTTCAAGTAGACCCGACAAGCAACGCATCCATCGCACCACCCTTCGCACGAAATGACACTTCCATCGGGAGAGAAGTGCACGATAGGAAACAACGTAGTAATTTAACCAACAACTTCGAACCGGTGACCGAAAGGGGCAATACTTCTGAGAGAAGACCAAAGATGGAAGCCCTCATGCGAAGCCACTGCAAACCCCAAAACTCCACATTGAATGGAACTTATAGGCTTTATTTTCCCGGTGCCTCCAAAGATGAGCATTGCCAACATTACCGCTCATGTGTTACCAAGCCGCAGGATATCCCGTTGAGAGTCGACCGCCCTACGAATGACCCGAGGCCAATTTTCAAGCAGACCCAACAAGCAACGCATCCATCGCACCACCCTTCTCACGAAACTATAATTCCACCGCGAGAGAAGTGCACGGTAGGAAACAATGTAGTAATTTAACCAATAGCTTCGAACCAGTGACCGAAAGGGGCAACACATCTGAGAGAAGACCGAAGATGGAAGTCCTCGTGCGAAGCCACAACCCCAAAACTCCACGTTGAATGGAACTTACGGGCTTTGTTTTCCCGGTGCCTCCGAAGATGAGCATTGCCAACATTACTGCTCATGTGTTACCGAGCCGCGCGATAGCCCATTGAGAGTCGACCACCCTACAAATGACCCGAGGCCAATTTTCAAGCAGACCCGACAAGCAACGCATCCATCGCACCACTTTTCACATGAAATTACTTTTCCAACCCGAAGCCCACCAAGGGAGTAATAGGGAAAAAGACAAGGCAGTGGAAGTTAAGGAGTCATATTGGTCACCACTTAATGTTTTTAGCACACTTGCACAGCAAACGAAGGGCCCAGGGAGCGCCCACAATGATCGCCCAAAGAACGGCTCTACCGCAAGTCCCGTCAAACTCATGCCCACCAAGGGAGTAATAGGGAAAAAGACAAGGTAATGGAAGTTAAGGGGCCAGATTGGTCACCACTTAACCTTTTTAGCACACTCGCGCGGCAAACAAAGGGCAGCTCCCCAAGGAGCGCACACAAAGAGCGCCCCAATGAGCGCACACAAGGAGTGCCCAAGGAGCGCCCAAGCAGCGCGCCTAAGGAGCGCACATAAGGAGTGCCCCAGCAGCACCCATAAGGAGCGCCCCAAGGAGTGCCCAAGGAGCACACGCAAGGAGCTCCCACAAGGAGCGCACACAAGGAGCGCACGCAAGGAGCGCCCAAGGAGCGCCCAAGGAGCGCCCACAAGGAGCGCCCAAGGAGCGCACACAAGGAGCACCCACAAGGAGCACCCAAGGAACGCACACAAGGAGCACACGCAAGGAGAACCCAAGGAGCACCCAAGGAGCACCCAAGGAGAACCCAAGGAGTGCCCATAAGGAGCGCCCAAGGAGCACCCAAGGAGTGCACACAAGGAGCGCCCAAGGAGCGCCCAAGGAGCACCCACAAGGAGCGCCCAAGGAGCACCCAAGGGGCACACACAAGGAGCGCCCACAAGGAGCACCTAAGGAGTGCCCAAGGAGCACACACAAGGAGTGCACACAAGGAGCACCCAAGGAGCGCCCAAGGAGCGCCCGCATGGAGCGCCCAAATCCTATCAATTTCTTTCCCACCAAGGGAGTAAAAGGTAAAAACACAAGGTAGTGAAAGTTAAGGGGTCGGATTGGTCACTGCTTAACATTTTTAGCGCACTTGGCGGGTAAAAGGAGTGCCCAAAAGGTGCGCCCAAGGAGCACCCAAAAGGTGCGCCCGCAAGGAGCGCCCACAAGGAGCACCCAAGGAGCGCCCACTAGGAGCGCCCAAGGAGCGCTCGCTAGGAGCGCCCACAAGGAGCGCCCAAGGAGCACCCACTAGGAGCGCCCAAGGAGCGCACACAAGGAGCACCCACAAGGAGCACCCAAGGAGCGCACACAAGGAGCACACGCAAGGAGAACCCAAGGAGCACCCAAGGAGCACCCAAGGAGAACCCAAGGAGTGCCCATAAGGAGCGCCCAAGGAGCACCCAAGGAGTGCACACAAGGAGCGCCCAAGGAGCGCCCAAGGAGCACCCACAAGGAGCGCCCAAGGAGCACCCAAGGGGCACACACAAGGAGTGCCCACAAGGAGCACCTAAGGAGTGCCCAAGGAGCACACACAAGGAGTGCACACAAGGAGCACCCAAGGAGCGCCCAAGGAGCGCCCGCATGGAGCGCCCAAATCCTATCAATTTCTTGCCCACCAAGGGAGTAAAAGGTAAAAACACAAGGTAGTGAAAGTTAAGGGGTCGGATTGGTCACTGCTTAACATTTTTAGCGCACTTGGCGGGTAAAAGGAGTGCCCAAAAGGTGCGCCCAAGGAGCACCCAAAAGGTGCGCCCGCAAGGAGCGCCCGAGGAGCGCCCGCAAGGAGCGCCCAAGGAGCGCCCGCTAGGAGCGCCCAAGGAGCGCTCGCTAGGAGCGCCCACAAGGAGCGCCCAAGGAGCACCCACAAGGAGCGCCCAAGGAGCGCCCGCTAGGAGCGCCCACTAGGAGCGCCCAAGGAGTGCCCATAAGGAGCACCGAAGTAGTGCCCACAAAGAGCGCCCAAAAGGTGCACCGAAGGAGCGCCCACAAGGAGCGCCCAAGGAGCGCCCACCAAGAGCACCCAAGGAGTGCCCACCAGGAGCACCCATAGGGAGTGCCCCAAGGAACACACAACAGGAACGGGCACGAGGAGCACCCAAGGAACGGCCCGAACCGAAAGCCCGTCAAAGTCATGCCCGCCAAGTGAGTGATAGACAAAAAGACAAGCTATTGGGATTTAAGGAGTCGGATTGGTCATGACTAAACATTTTTAGCTCGCTTACTCGGCAAACGAAGGGCCCCATCAAGAGCGCCGAAGGAACAAACCGAACCCAAAGCCCGTCAAAGCCATGCCCACCGAGTGAGCGACCAACAAAAAGACAAGCTAGCGGCAGTTAAGGAGTCGGGTTGGTCACCACTAAACATTTTTAGCTCGCTTTCCTAGAAAACTAAGGGCCCCATAAAGAGCACTGAAGGAACGACTCGAACACAAAGCTCGTCAAATTCATGCCCACCAAGTGAGCAACCGACAAAAAGACAAGGTAGTGGGAGTTAAGGAGAGGAATCAGTCACCACTTAACCTTTTTCGCTCACTTTCCCAGAAAACGAAGGGCCCATCAGGAGCACCCAAGGAACGGCTCAAACTGAAAGCCCGTCAAAGTCTCGCCCGCCAAGTGAGCGATAGGAAAAAGGGCAAGCCATTGGGATTTGAGGAGTCGAATTAGTCACCACATAACGTTTTTAGCTCGCTTTCCCGGCAAATGAAGGGCCCCATCAAGAGCGCCGAAGGAACGACTCGAACCCAAATCCCGTCAAAGTCATTCCCACTAAGTGAGCTACCAACAAAAAGACAAGGTAGTGGGAGTTAAGGATAGGACTTGGTCACCACTTAACGTTTGTGTCTCACTTGCTGAAAAAATGAAGGGCCCATCAGGAGTGCCCAAGGGACGGCTCGAACTGAAAGCCCGTGAAAGTCATGCCCGCCAAGTGAGTGATAGGCAAAAAGGTAAGCTAGTGGGAGTTAAGGAGTCGGATTGGTCACCACCTAACGTTTTTAGCTCGCTTTCCCGGCAAACGAAGGGCCCCATCAAGAGTGTCGAAGGAATGGCTCAAACCGAAATCCCGTCAAAGTCATGCCCACCAAGTGAGCGACCGACAAAAAGACAAGGAAGTGGGAGTTAAGGAGAGGAATTGGTCACCACTTAAGGTTTTTGGCTCGCTTGCTCGCAAAGGAAGGGCCCCATTAGGAGCGCCGAAGCAACGACTCAAACCCAAAGCCCATCAAAGTCATGCCCACCAAGCGAGCGACCAACAAAAAGACAAGGTAGTGGGAGTTAAGGAGAGGAATTGGTCACCGCTTAACGTTTTTGGCTCGCTTGCCAAAAAAATGAAGGGCCCATCAGGAGCGCACATAAGGGGCGGTTCGAACCAAAAGCCCGCCAAGTGAGTGATAGGCCAAAAGACAAGCTAGCGGGATTTAAGGAGCTGGATTGGTCACCATTCAACATTTGTTATCTCGCCTTCCCGGCAAACGAAGGGCCCCATCAATAGCACCGAAGGAACGGCTCGAACCCAAAGCCTGCCAAAGCCATGCCCACCAAGTGAGCGACCGACAAAAAGGAAAGGTAGTGGGAGTTAAGGAGTTGGACTGGTCACCACTCAACATTTTTAGCTCGCTTTCCCGACAAGTGAAGGGCCCCATCAAGAGCGCCGAAGGAACGCCTCAAACCCAAATCCCGTCAAAGTCATGCCCACCAAGTGAGCGACTGACAAAAAGACAAGGTAGCGGCAGTTAAGGAGAGGAATTGGTCACCACTTAATGTGTTTCGCTCACTTGCCCGAAAAACAAAGGGCCCATATGGAGCGCCCAAGGAATGACCCAAACCGAAAGCCCGTCAAAGTGATTCCCGCCAAGTGAGTGGCAGGCAAAAAGACAAGCTGATGGGAGTTGAGGAGCCGGATTGGTCACCACATAACATTTTTAGCTCGCTTTCCTGGAAAACGGAGGGCCCATCAAGAGCGTCGAAGGAACGACTCGAACCCAAATCCCGTCAAAGTCATGCCCACCAAGTGAGCGACCAACAAAACACAAGGTAGTGGGAGTTAAGGAGAGGAATTGGTTACCACTTAACGTTTGTGGCTCACTTGCCCGAAAAATGAAGGGCCCATTAGGAGTGCCCATGGAACGGCTCGAATCGAAATCCTGTCAAAGTCATGCCCGCCAAGTGAGTGATAGGAAAAAAGACAAGCCAGTGGGAGTTAAGGAGTCGTATTGGTCACCACTTAACGTTTTTAGCTCACTTGCACGGCAAACGAAGGGCCCCATCAAGAGCACCGAAGGAACGGCTCGAACCCAAAGCCCGTCAAAGTCATGGCCACCAAGTGAGCAACCAACAAAAAGACAAGGTAGGGGGAGTTAAGGTGTCGGATTGGTCACCACGTAACGTTTTTAGCTCGCTTGCCGAGCAAACGAAGGGCCCCATCAAGAGCGTCGAAGGAACGACTCGAACCTAAATCCCGTTAAAGTCATGCCCACTAAGTGAGCGACTGATAAAAAGGCAAGGCAGTGGGAGTTAAGGAGTCGAACTGGTCACCACTTAACGTTTTCAGCTCGCCTGCCCAAAAAAACGAAGGGCCCATCAGGAGCGCCCAAGGAACGGCTCGAACCGAAAGCCCATCAAAGCCATGCCCGCCAAGTGAGTGATAGGAAAAAGGACAAGCTGGTGGGAGTTAAGGTGTCGGATTGGTCACCGCTTAATGTTTTTAGCTCGCTTTCCCGGCAAACGAAGGGCCCCATTAAGAGCATCGAAGGAACGACTCGAACCCAAATCCCATCAAATTCATGTCCACTAAGCGAGCGACTGACAAAAAGACGAGGTAGTGGGAGCGAAGGAGAGGAATTGGTCACCGCTTAACGTTCTTAGCCCACTTGCCTGAAAAATGAAGGGCCCATCAGGAGCGCACACAAGGGGTGGCTCGAACCAAAAGCCAGTCAAAGTCATGCCTGCTAAGTGAGGGATAGGCCAAAAGACAAGCTAGCGGGAGTTAAGGAGTCAGAGTCAAATTGGGTACCGCTCCCAGTTTTTTGGCTCACTTTCCCGGCAAACGAAGGGCCCCATCAAGAGTGCTGAAGGAGTGGCTCGAACCGAAAGCCCATCAAAGCCATGCCCGCCGAGTGAGCGATAGGAAAAAAGACAAGCTAGCGGGAGTTAAGGAGTCGGGTTGGTCACCACTGAACATTTTTAGCTCACTTTCCTGGCAAACGAAGGGCCCCATCAACAGCGCCGAAGGAATGGCTTGAACCCAAATCCCGTCAAAGTCATGCCCACAAAGTGAGCGACTGATAAAAAGACAAGGCAGTGGGAGTTAAGGAGAGGAATCGGTCACCACTTAACGTTTTTCGCTCACTTGCCCGGAAAACGAAGGGACCATCAGGAGCACCCAAGGAACGACTCGAGATGAAAGCCCATCAAAGTCTTTCCCGCCAAGTGAGCGATAGGAAAAAAGACAAGCCAGTGGGAGTTGAGGAGCCAGATTGGTCACCACATAACGTTTTTAGCTCGCTTGCCCGGTAAATGCAGGGCCCCATCAAGAGCGTCGAAGGAACGGCTCAAACCCAAAGCCCGTCAAAGTCATGCCCACCAAGTGAGCGACCAACAAAAAGATAAGGTAGTGGGAGTTAAGGAGAGGAATTGGTTGCCGCGTAACGTTTGTGGCTCACTTGCCCAAAAAAAGAAGGGCCCATTAGGAGCGCCCAAGGGACGGCTCGAACCAAAATACCGTGAAAGTCATGCCCGCCAAGTGAGTGACGGGCAAAAAGACAAGCTAGCGGGAGTTAAGGAGTCGGATTGGCCACCCCTTGACGTTTTTAGCTCGCTTTCCCGACAAACGAAGGGCCCCATCAAGAGCGCTGAAGGAACGGCTCGAACCCAAATCCTGTCAAAGTCATTCCCACCAAGTGAGCGACCAACCAAAAGACAACGCAGTGGGAGTTAAGGAGAGGAATCGGTCACCACTTAACGCTTTTAGCTCGCTTTCCCGAAAAAATGAAGGGCCCATCAGGAGCGCCTGAGGAATGGCTCGAACCGAAAGCATGTCAAAGTCATGCCCGCCAAGTGAGTGATGGGAAAAAGGACAATCCAATGGGAGTTAAGGGGTCGCATTTGTCACCGCTTAACGTTTTTAGCTCACTTGCACAGCAAATGAAGGGCCCCATCAAGAGCACCGAAGGAACGACTCGAGCCCAAATCCCGTCAAAGTCATGCCCACCATGTGAGTGACTGACAAAAAGACAAGGCAGTGGGAGTTAAGGAGAGGAATTGGTCACCACTTAACGTCCTTAGCTCCCTTTCCCAAAAAACGAAGGGCCCATCAGGAGCGCACACAAGGGGCGGCTCGAACCGAAAACCCATCAAAGTCATGCCCGCCAAGTGAGTGATAGGAAAAAAGACAAGCCGGAGGGAGTCGAGGAGTCGGATTGGTCAGCGCTCAACATTTTTGGTTCACTTTCCCGGCAAATGAAGGTCCCCATCAAGAGCACCGAAGGAATGGCTCGAACCCAAAGCCCGTCAAAGTCATGCCCACCAAGTGAGCGACCGACAAAAAGACAAGGTAGTCGGGGAGTTGAGGACAGGAATCGGTCGCCACTTAACGGTTTTAGCTCACTTTCCCGAAGAACGAAGGCCCCCCCAAGAGAGCCCAAGGAACGGCTTGAACCGAAAGCCCGTCAAAGGCATGCCCGCCAAGTGGGTGATAGGAAAAAAGACAGGCTAGTGGGAGTTAGGGAGTAGGATTGGTCACCACTTAAACGTTTTTAGCTCACTTGCCCAGCAAACGAAGGACCCATCAAGAGCGTCCGAGGAACGACTCGAACCCAAAGCCCGCCAAAGTCATGCTCACCAAGCGAGTGACCATCAAACGGGCAAGGTAGTGGGAATTTAAGGGGAGGGACTGGTCACTACTTAACGTTTTTAGCTCACTTGCCCGTAAAACAAACGGCTAATCAGGAGCACCCAAGGAACGGCTCGGACATGAATCCCGTCAAAGTCGTGCCCAACAAGTGAGTGACCAGAAAAGAGAAAAGGAAGTGGGAGCTAAGGAGAGGGATCGGTGGCCACTTAACATTTTTTAGCTCACTTTCCCAAAAAATGAAGGGCCCATCAAGAGAACCCACAAGGGGTTCCCACAAGGAGCGCCCAAGGATATCCCACCAGGAGGACCCACAAGGGGCGTGGAAGGTGCTCCAATAAGGAGCGCACGCGAGGGTTGCCCAAGGAACGGCTTGAACGCAAATCTCATCAAATTCATGCCCACCAGGTGAGTGACCATCCAAAAGACAAGGTAGTGGGAGTCAAGGAGACATATTTGTCACCACTTAACATTTTCAGCTCGCTTTCCCAGCAAACGAATGGCCCAAGGAGCACCCATGGGGAACCCACATGGAGCGCCCACAACGAGCGCCCAAGGAGCACCCACAAGGAGTGCCTGAGGGGTAGAAGAGGTGCACCGACAAGGACAGCCCAAGGAACGCTTGAGGCACGGATGAGGTGCACCGACAAGGACTGCCCAAGGAACGCCTGAGGCGCGGACGAGGTGCACCGATAAGGACTGCCCAAGGAATGGCTCGGGCCCAAAGCCTTTCAAAGTGATGCCCGCCAAGTGAGTGGCCGGCAAAAAGACAAGGTAGAGGGAGTTAAGGAGAGGGATTGGTCACCACTGAACGTTTTTATCTCACTTTCTCGGCAAACGAAGGTCCCACAAGGAGCGCCCAAGGAACAACTCGAACACAAAGCCTGTAAAATCCGTTCCCACCGATTGAGTTACCGGAAAAATGACAAGGTAGTGGGAGTTAAGGAGGGGGGTTCGTCACCAATTAACATTTTTAGCTCACTCGCCCAGAAAACGAAGGGGCCCTTCAGGAGCTCCCAAGGAACGCCTCAAGCCCAAAGCCCGTCAAAGTCATGCCCACCAAGTGGGTTACCGGCAAAAATACAAGGCAGTGGGAGTTAAGGAGAGGGATTGGTCACCACTTAACCTTTTTAGCTCACTTTCCCAGAAAACAAAGGGCCCATCAAGAGCGCCCAAGGAATGAATCGAACCCAAGTCCCGTCAAAGTGATTCCCAAAAAGCGAGTGGCCAGCAAAAGTACAAGGTAGCAGGAGTTAAGGAGAGGGATTGGTCACCACTTAACGTTTTTTGGCTCACTTGCCTGGAAAATGAAGGGCCCATCAGGAGCGCCCAAGGAACGACTCGAACCCAAATCCCGTCAAAGTCATGCCCGTTAAGTAGGCGACTGACAAAAGACAAGGTAGTGGGAGTTAAGGAGAGGGATTGGTCGCCACTTAACGCTTTTATCTCACTTTCCTGGGAAACGAAGGGCCCGTCAGGAGCGCACACAAGGAGCGCCCAAGGGGCACCCATAGCGAATGACCAAGTAGTTCCCAATGAACGACTCGAACCCAAAGCCCATCAAAGTCATGCCCGCCAAGTGGGTGACCAACAAAAGGGCAAGGCAGCGGGAGTGGTCACCACTTAACGTTCTTAGCTCACTTGTCCATCAAACGAATGGCCCGAGGAGCACCAATAAGGAGTGCCCAAGGAACGCCCACAAGGATCTCCCAAGGTGCGGTGACAAGGAGTGTCCAAGGAATGCCCAAGGAAGAGCTCGAACCCAAAGCCCACCAAAGTCGTGCCCAACCTTCTCCGTGACTTTGCCGTTTTTTTTTTCTTCTTCCCCGCGGGAAACCCCAGCCTTCCCTGTGACTTAGCCGTTTCTTTTTCTTCTTCCCCGTGGCTTGGCCATTTTTCTTTTCTTCTTGTTTCTTCCTTTTCACACACCTGGGTCACGTGGCAGAAATCTTCAAGCCACTCGGTGTGTCCTTGGGGGCAAGTCTCGAGTCAAGGCTGTCACCTTGTTCTTGACTCCTCCGTTTAGGATCAACTCCTAACGAAGACAAGGGGGGTAGACCCTATTAAGCTACTAAGGATGATTTCTTAGTGTGGTGATGATAAACTAAATCAGTTATTTAGGAGTTTGAAGATTTTAACTATAAACAATTAAAGATGACAAGATACGAAGATAAACGCACGAAAGCACAAAGCTAATACACAATATATATATATAAAGCAAAAATGACCAGTGCCTTAGAATGGAGTCAAATCAAAATGATCAATGTGCTTGCATGTGCTCGGAGTGAATGTTTTGCGATTGCATCTTGGTATGTTTTAAGTTAAAATTGAAGTATGGATTGATTAAATTAGGCTAAGGGGGGACTCCAAATATACTCGAGAGTACTTGGAGTATGTCCAAAACAAAGCCTTCACGGCTACCCGCAAGGAATATGTGGGCTGAAATGGAGTCTCTGGGGCTATTGTTCATAACGCACCCATTAGGGTGTGACAGAGATCGGTGCCCCGAGGTCACTTTTTAGAAGTTCCCGCTTCCTTTGGGTATTTTGCCACCGTGAAGATTTGATCGAAGTGTTGGATTTTCACCTGATGGTTTGTCAATTGGGGGAGGTGAGTTCTAATTATGCTAGTCACCCAAGTGCTTTTGATACAGCTTGACTGATCGAACGAACCGCAGCCAAGTACAGAGCATACACACTGGAGTCTTGTAAATTTTAATAAGTTTTAAGCTGTGTGTTCTTGTTTAAAAGAAAAGCCTCCAAGAACCTCTTTCAATCCAAGTGGATCTCAATCGGGGAATCAAGGAGGGGTTAGTTTTAAAGTTTCTAATAAACAAATGATGAAAAAATAAAACAACTACACAATCTGGTTTTCTGATTAATCCTACCACGAATCTCTTTCCCCTTGTGGGTCACTTGGGAAATCGTGGGGTAAGTATTATGATTACTTTGAAATGTAATATATGGAGTATGGAATTAAAAACAAGATTAAGTATACTACCCTACAAATCAGATCAATTCTAGTGAAAAAGAAATAAGCAGAAAATGACGAAAATGGCACCGACGCGAATCCCCCCAGGGGGATGGGGAATGGGCTCGAAAGAGCCTATTCAAAGAATGATTTTATTACAGTGGTTACAATATCAAAGAAATGATAAATCAGAACTTTCTTGGTCCTTATATAGGCTGAAACCAAGATCTTACAGTTATACAAAAATTTTAAGAATTTTGTGACAAAAGGGAGACCCCTGGGGGGATTTGAGCGCTCCCAAAAGCCACTTTGGACAGAAGCTTCCTTTCTTCTCTGTCAGACCTGCTAAAGTAAAGCAAGAATTTTAGAATAACAAATTCCCAAAATTACTTTAAGAGTACCTTTGGGTCAGCCTACTTTATCTCAAAAAATAATGAAATTAAACTAGCTAAACCGACAAAAAAGGAACCAAGGAAATAAAGATTTCCTTGGGATCTTGGCTTGCTATTTGTGCAGACAATTAAATTTCACTGATATTGCAGAATATTAAAATTTATAGCAGCGAAAGGAAATCTAATGCACGTGATCTACGAGTTTTCTTTCGAATTCATGCAAAAAGGACGATTTCCCTACAACTAGATCTGGGATGCTTATGATACTTTTTTAATTGCAAGATCTAGGATATAAGCTATGAAATATTAGATCTACGTATATTTTACTTTGATGAGACAGATCCAAATGAAATCATAGCTATGAACTGAAAAGGTAACCGGGTAAAGTGTTGATTTTTTGTAGAAATGAGAAGAAGAGGAAAGAAGGTCGGATCGTTGCTTGAATGGAGCAAGCTGGAAGGAGGCCCTTTCGTGGAGTGCTGAGGGAAATATTCTTGAGATTATTGGATAGGAAAGGAGTCAATATAGATCCACATCCTCATCCAGTCGGGGACTTGCAACTAAATAACACAAACCTGCACAAACCTCGTGAGATCTGGATATGGATGTATAAAGCAACAAAAATGAGAGATTATGCAGAAATAACCTTATTTAAGCATATAACTAAGATTTTTGAGCATACATAATATGGATAAATAGGATTAAACAATATAGCTTTCCTAGTTTATACCCTTACTAGATTCAGCCAAATCCTTGAAGCCAGAACACGGAAACAACACAGGATTTGGCAAGAAGTTGCAGCTACCACATCAGCAGCATAACACTGAGCATCCACACAATCAAAAGCACTACATAGTATAGCCTCCAAAGCTTCTTTATTCACAAATAATAATCAAATACAGAGTTACAATGACAATCCCTTCAATCCAGCTCTAACTAGCTTAGAAGAGGGAGCCTCCAGCAGGATATATACAATTTGCAGGCCATCTAGCCCAGGGGGGGCGCAATTCCTCATGGAATCAAGTGAAATCAACTGGTGGAGAGTTCATCAATGCACAACTGAAGCTGTACTAAGCCTACTTGTCAACCGGGGGCCTGATCTGGCTGACACATCAACCCATACACTGACACATCGTCCCAAAACTCATCCAGATGAGCCAAAACGTGTTGAGGAGAGAGGGAGGGCGAAATTCCCCATAAAGGATGCTCAAGGTCAACTCTGGATCTGATTTGATCACCTCCTTCAGTCAAGGATTTGTCAGATCCAGTCAATCTGCCTCAGATCTGACTGATTTCAATCAAATCGACTGAGAATCCACTGATTTATTGTTTTTTGGATTTGCTCCATTATTCATCAATTTATTAATTAAAATAATCAATAATTGATTTTTGGGGCTTTCTGACCTGAGTGATGGAAAATCACTCAAAA
>LPNX011218499.1:35725-43225 GCA_001517045.1 Pseudotsuga menziesii
TCTGAAGGTTCTCTGAAGTCCGAACAAGTTATCCCTATTCGGTTCACCAGGCTCACTTGATAGAAAACCACCAAGTACAAATTAGGTGGTAACATTCTGGCTCCAACTGTGGGACGTGTGCTCGATCTGGTCTTTTGAGGCAAGGAGAGGATACGAGAACATCAGAATCTCTGGTTTCATAGACCCTGTAAAAACATCTCAACTTGACAAGAAAAACCTCAGTAGCACAAGTTTTATAAAAAAGCAAATGAACCATTAAGCTTATTTATTTAAACAGAATAAATGTAACTAACTAAAAGAAGAAAAGTTTTATTATAGCTAAGTAGAAATGCAGAAAGTAAATGCTCTCTTTCAAGGAGCTTATTTTCCTACTATAAGCATGATATAAAAAGGGTTAAGTGTAATCAGAAATCCATTGTAACCACCTAAGAATTTTATTAACATAAAAAAAGTTTCCTTGTCTTTGGTTACCAGCCAAAGTAAGGATACTTTATTCAAAAAATGCAAACCTGCGTGATGATCCAGAAGCGGCGGGATGGATGGGAAATCATAGGCATGAATAACGTCGTCAAACTTCCTCCCAAACTGGTAAGTGCCTGCGCAGGCTGCTTCTATCCATGACTGGATAGGGTTGATGTACAAATTGGAATGATGAGGCAGATTGACTACACCATCATATTGATCATCAAGGCTTATCAGATGATAATTCACTGTATAAGCCCCAAGCGGCTCTAAGTCATGAGGAAACTCTATATGTGAAGATGATAGTTGAGACTGATATTCTAATAACTGCATCACATCTGTCTTTTCACAACACTGCTTCTCCATGTCTTCATTATTTATACCTTTGTGTGGCTCTACATGATATGACTCTGAATGATCATATGGATAAAATGCATGCTCCTTTTTCATATCAAAGTTTCCCAAGGCCACATGGTCCATGCTCTCTCCTTTAGATATGCCATAGATAGAAAAATTGACAAAACCATCAAAAGTTTCTGGTTCATTATTTTCCACTTTATTCATGTCACAAACTGGTTTTTCCATGAATGTCCAGGACTCCTCATCAACATCTTTGTCGGGGATAAGGGAGTCTTCGTCACTTGTATCATGCTCCAAGCTATTCTTGTCCTCATTTTCATACTCATCTTCTTTAGAGAAAAGTTCACAAGGTAGTGAACCTTCAGGACTATCATCATTATATGGAGAACACATAGGACTTCCATCATGTATATTACAGTTTTCATCATAAGTTTGACTATAAGATTTTGCAATGGTTTCATCCTCAGGCTTGTACTGTTTGGATGGTAACAAAGGGTAGGCCTGGCCTACTATGTATATATGATCAGGCTCTCTTGAATTTGTTTCCTTATTACTGACCTCGGGAAGTCCATGTTCCATGACTTGATTTGCAACATAACAAGTGCTCTCTTGGTGGAATTGTTCACAAGGTCTACACCATGGAATGTTGGATTTTCCTGAAGACTGCATATTCTTTTCTATTTTCTCGGCCAATTCTTGAGCAGTTTTTAGATCGACTGGCTCTTTGTCCCTTAACTGGTACCTCAAATCACCAGTGAAAGCTTCGATGTAATATATGAGGATGGAGGCATCCCTTGGCTTGATTTCTCTAGGGAGCTCCGCAACCACACGCCTTAACTTAGTATTAAATTCATCAATGGTTTCACTCTCCATCCTCTTTATGTTATGGAGGGCAGCAAGCATATGTCTTTGTTCTTTCTTTTCCCCCAATTTCTTCTTAAAACCCTCGAGGAATTCACTAAGAGTTTTATATGAACCATCATCTAGGTCGAAGTACCATTCTTCTGCATCATCTTCCAAGGATAAAGCAAAGAGCGTCATTTTGACATCATCATGGTCATGGGAAGCATCATTGCAATAACTAGCCAGGTACTTTTCAAAATTTTGGAGGTGAGACTTGGCAATGATGGCATTATTACCCTAAAACATGGGGAGCTCCTTGATAGCATCATTCAGAATGTAATGAGGACTACCTGCTATCTGAGAAAAGTTGAGGGGTTTGTAAAATTCCATCATTTCTTGATATTAGTGAACATGACTCTCTAAAAATATGTGATGGATATCTGAGAGGGATTGGTCTCCTAAATATTCAAGGTTTCTACGAGAGGTCTGCCTATTCAGTCTTTCCCTAATAAACCTTTTGGGATCAGGGAGAGGATTGAATAATTGTCAGCGGTTTCTTTGGGTAGAAATTCTTGAAGGGATGTTAGACAGTGGAGTCGCCAGATGGATCGAGTTTTAATTTTTTTGTTTTTTAAAGACTTGATCAATCAAAAGTTTTTATCTTTTTAGTTGTTTAGAAAAAAGTTAAGCTAAGTCATACTCGGGAATAAAAATATTTATCCCCGGCAGCGGCGCCAAAAAATGTTGCCTCCTTTTAACACACCTGGGTCACGTGGCAGAAATCTTCAAGCCACTCGGTGTGTCCTTGGGGGCAAGTCTCGAGTCAAGGATGTCACCTTGTTCTTGACTCCTCCGTTTAGGCTCAAATCCTAACGAAGCCAAGGGGGGTAGACCCTATTAAGTTACTATGGATGATTTCTTAGTGCGGTGATGCTAAACTGAATCAATTATTTAGGAGTTTGAAGATTTTAACTATAAACAATTAAAGATGACAAGATACGAAGATAAACGCACGAAAGCACAAAGCTGATACACAATATATATATATAAAGCAAAAATGACCAGTGCCTTAGAATGGAGTCAAATCAAAATGATCAATGTGCTTGCATGTGCTCGGACTGAATGTTTTGCAATTGCATCTTGGTATGTTTTAAGTTAAAATTTAAGTATGAATTAATTAAATTAGGCTAAGGGGGGACTCCAGATATACTCGAGAGTATGTGGAGTATGTCCAAAACAAAGCCTTCACGGCTACCCGCAAGGAATATGTGGGCTGAAATGGAGTCTCTGGGGCTATTGTTCGTAACGCACCCGTTCGGGTGTGACAGAGATCGGCACCTCGAGGTCACTTTTCAGAAGTTCCTGCTTCCTTTGGGTATTTTGCCACCGTGAAGGTTTGATCAAGGTGTTGGATTTTCACCTGATGGTTTGTCAATTAGGGGAGGTGAGTTCTAATTATGCTATTCACCCAAGTTCTTTTGATACAGCTTGACTGATCGGACGAAACGCAGCCAGTGCAGAGCATACACACTGGAGTCTTGTAAATTTTAATAAGTTGTAAGCTGTGTGTTCTTGTTTAAAAGAAAAGCCTCCAAGAACCTCTTTCGATCCAAGTGGATCTCAATCAGGGAATCAAGGAGGGGTTAGTTTTAAATTTGTTGATAAACAAATGATGAAAAAATAAAACAACTACACAATCTGGTTTTCTGATTAATCCTACCACGAATCTCTTTCCCCTTGCGGGTCACTCGAGAAATCATGGGGTAAGTATTATGATTACTTTGAAATGTAAGATATGGAGTATGGAATTAAAAACAATATTAAGTATACTACCCTACAAATCAGATCAATTCTAGTGAAAAAGAAATAAGCAGAAAATGATGAAAATGGCACCGACGCGAATCCCCCCAAGGGGATGGGGAATGGGCTCGAAAGAGACTATTCAAATAATGATTTTATTACAGTGGTTACAATATCAAAGCACTGATAGATCAAAACTTTCTTGTTCCTTATACAGGCTGAAACCAAGATCTTACAGTTATACAAAAATTTTAAGAATTTTGTGACAAAAGGGAGACCCCTGGGGGGATTTGAGCGCTCCCAAAAGCCACTTTGGACAGCAGCTTCATTTCTTCTCTGTCAGGAATGCTAAAGGAAAGTGAGCATGTTAGAATAAAAAATTTCCAAAAGCAATTTAAGAGTACCTTTGGGTCAGCCTACTTTATCTCAAAAAATAATGAAATTAAACTAGCTAAACCGACGAAAAAGGAACCAAGGAAAGCAAGCTTTCCTTGGGATCTTGGCTTGCTGTTTGTGCAGCCAATTAAATTGCACTGATATTTCAGAATATTAAAATTTATAGCAGCGAAAGGAAATCTAATGCACATGATCTACAAATTTCTTTCAAATTCATGCAAAAAGGACGATTTCCCTACAACTAGATCTGGGATGCTTATGATACTTTTTTAACTACAAGATCTAGGATATGAGCTATGAAATATTAGATCTACGTATATTTTACTTTGATGAGACAGATCCAAATGAAATCACAGCTATGAACTGAAAAGGTAACCGGGTAAAGTGTTGATTTTTTGTAGAAATGAGAAGAAGAGGAAAGAAGGTCAGATCGTTGCTTGAATGGAGCAAGCTGGAAGGAGGCCCTTTCATGGAGTGCTGAGGGACAGAGTCTTGAGCTTATTGGATAGGAAATGAGTCAATCTAGATCCACATCCTCATCCAGTCGGGGACCTGCAACTAAATAACACAAACCTACACAAACCTCATGAGATCTGGATATGGATGTATAAAGCAACAAAAATGAGAGATTATGCAGAAATAACCTTATTTAAGCATATAACTAAGATTTTTGAGCATACATCATATGGATAAACAGGATTAAACAAACTAGCTTTCCTAGTTTATACCCTTACTAGATTCAGCCGAATCCTTGAAGCCAGAACATGGAAACAACACAGGATTTGGCAAGAAGTTGCAGCTACCACATCAACAGCATAACACTGAGCATCCACACAATCAAAAGCACTACACAGTATAGCCTCCAAAGCTTCTTTATTCACAAATAATGATCAAATACAGCGTTACAATGGCAATCTCTTCAGTCCAGCTCTAACTAGCTTGGAAGAGGGAGCCTCCAGCAGGATATATACAATTTGCAGGCCATCTATCCCGGGGAGGCGCAATTCCTCATGGAATCAAGTGAAATCAACTGATGGAGAGTTCATCAATGCACAACTGAAGCTGGACTAAGCCTACTTGTCAACCGGGGGCCTGATCTGGCTGACACATCAACCCATACATTGACACATCGGCCCAAAACTCATCCAGATGAGCCAAAACGTGTTGAGGAGAGAGGGAGGGTGAAATTCCCCATAAAGGATGCTCAAGATCAACTCTGGATCTGATTTGATCACCTCCTTCAGTCAAGGATTTGACAGATCCAGTCAATTTGCTTCAGATCTGACTGATTTCAATCAAATCGGCTAATAATCCACTGATTTATTATTTTGTGGATTTGCTCCATTATTCATCAATTTATTAATTAAAATAATCAATAATTGATTTTTGGGGCTTTCTGACCTGAGTGATGGAAAATCACTCAAAACTAGGAAATAGCGGGTCCACGGGTTTACATGGTGCTCTTAGTTTGAAAATGAGCACCTACATGACTGAAACTGATTATTTGGCCCACTTTTATTACAGACTCAATTTTTCCAATTAAACTATTAAAAAATAGCCTAAGTTTTGGAAAAATTAAAATTTAATAAAAAACAGTGAAAAAATTAAAAAATTGAAAAATTGAAAAACACCTAGGGGGACTTAGACATGTTCATATGACTAAAAAATGATGTCTAGCATGCTTACACATTGACACATTGACTCTAATAACCTCAATAGGCCTAAATTCCAAGCCGACCACCACAACTTTGGAGGTATGGAGTGAAAAACTCAGAAATTATCAGTCGTTTATTCAACAACCAATAATAACCAAGGGAAAAAACACCCTGGGCTGATCGGATTGACAAATGAAGTCTAAGAGACCGAGTCTTTTACAGACACTATCATGCTAGAACATTTATTACAATTCCCCCATGGGGTATGAACATGTGATATGATACAACAAGCATTTCCCAGAAGTACTTCTGAAGGTTCTCTGAAGTCTGAACAAGTTATCCCTGTCCGGTTCACCAGGCTCACTTGATAGAAAACCACCAAGTACAACTTAGGTGGTAACACTTCTTCCCTGCGGGAAACCCCCACCTTCCCCGCGACTTTGCCATTTTGTTTTCTTCTTCCCCGCGACTTAGCCTTTTTTTTTTCATTTCTCCCCCACAGGAAGCCCCAACCTTCCCCGCGACTTTGCCGTTTTTTTCTCTTCTTCCCCGCGACTTAGCCGCTTTTTTTCTCTTCTTCCCCGCGCGAAGCCCCAACCTTTCCCACGACTTTGCCGCTTTTTTTCTCTTCTTCCCCGTGGGAAGCCCCAACATTCCCCATGACTTAGCCGCTTTTTTTCTCTTCTTCCCCGCCGGAAACCCCAACCTTCCCCGTGACTTTGCCGTTTTTTTCTCTACTTCCCCCCGACTTAGGCGCTTCTTTTCTCTTCTTCCCCATGGGAAACCCCAACCTTCCCTGCGACTTGGCTGTTTTTTTCTCATCTTCCCCGCAGCTTTGCCGTTTTTTTCTCTTCTTCCCCATGGGAAGTCCCAACCTTCCCCGCAGCTTAGTCGCTTTTTTTCTCTTCTTCCCCGCGGGAAACCCCAACCTTCCCCGTGACTTAGCCGATTTTTTTCTCTTCTTCCCCGACGGAAACCCCAACCTTCCCCGCGACTTAGCCTCTTTTTTTCTCTTCTTCCCCGTAGGAAACCCCAACCTTCCCCGCAACTTTGCCGCTTTTTTTCTCTTCTTCCCTGTGACTTAGGCACTTATTTTTCTCTTCTTCCCCGCGGGAAAACCCAACCTTCCCCACAGGAAACCCCAACCTTCGCCGTGACTTAGGCACTTTTTTTCTCTTCTTCCCCATGGGTAACCCCAACCTTACTTGCGACTTTGGTGCTTTTTTTCTCTTCTTCCCCGCGGGAAACCCCAACCTTCCCCGTGACCTAGCCGCTTTTTTTTCTCTTCTTCCCCGCGAATTTGGCGCTTTTTTTCTCTTCTTCCCTGCGACTTAGCCACTTTTTTTTCTCTTCTTCCCCGCGGGAAACCCCAACCTTCCCCGTGACTTAGCCCTTTTTTTCTCTTCTTCGCCGTGGGAAACCCCAACCTTCGCCGCGACTTAGGCGCTTTTTTTCTCTTCTTCCCCGCGAGAAACCCCAACCTTCACCGTGACTTAGCCGCTTTTTTTCTCTTCTTCCCCTCGGGAAACCCCAACCTTCGCCGCGACTTAGGCGCTTTTTTTCTATTCTTCCTCGCGGGAAACCTCAACCTTCCCCACGTCTTAGCCGCTTTTTTTTCTCTTCTTCCCCGTGGGAAACCCCAACCTTACCCGCGACTTAGCCGCTTTTTTTCTCTTCTTCCCCGCAGGAAACCCCAACCTTCCCCGCGACTTAGCCGCTTTTTTTCTCTTCTTCCCCGCGGGAAACCCCACCCTTCCCCGTAACTTTGCCATTTTTTTCTCTTCTTCCCCGAGGGAAACCCCAACCTTCCCCGCGACTTAGCCGCTTTTTTTCTCTTCTTCCCCGCGGGAAACCCCAACCTTCCCCGCGACTTTGCCACTTTTTTTCTCTTCTTCCCCGCGGGAAACCCCAACCTTACCCGCGACTTAGCCACTTTTTTTTCTCTTCTTCCCCGCGGGAAACCCCAACCTTCCCCTTGACTTAG
>LPNX011218499.1:48225-50725 GCA_001517045.1 Pseudotsuga menziesii
CAAAAATGGGTCTCTGCCCAATTCGAATTTGGTTGCCCATACTCTTCCCCTTCCATGCAATAACTGCCTCAACCACATTCTGGCAGAAATAAATGATTGGGGAAAAAGACAAGAAAGGTAGTTGACAGTTTGATGGGTTCTCTCATAGACATTTGGCTTTTCCCCATTGACCCATAGGTTAAATATTTCACCCCCCCCTTATCCTCAGAAAATCATGCCCCATTCGATTTAGTTGCCGCGGCCGTAGCTGGTTGTGTCCATTAATTAATTATGATGCATATTTACATAATGGCCAACATAATATGTGCCGCATGCCCCGATATTCAATCGGTGACAAATTTTAAATCCAAAACATAGCATAACCGATCAATGGTGGGGCCTTGGCCTTTAGCTCCACACCATGATCATTACAATATATACATCATGTACATTTAATGTAACGGGGTCAAAACCGGGACATTACAATAACTCTTCCCAGGGCCCCCGACGACGTCTTCGAATTTCCTAACGTCGTCGTCCACCGCCATGTCTCGGTTCGGGAAAATTAACCCAATTCCCTTTCGATGTTCACGCAGAGTGCACCCTTGATACAGGGTTTCCCCATCTCTTAGGATTGACTAACCCATGTCCAAGTGCTGTTCACATGGAACCTTTCCCCACTTCAGTCTTCAAAGTTATCATTTGAATATTTTCTACTACCACCAAGATCTGCACCGGGGGTCGGTCCACCTAGGATCGCACCCAAGGTTTCTCAACGACTTCCACATCCTCCTACTCATCGAGGCCTAGAAATTTCTTCGACGGATGAGTATAGGTCATGCGCTTTAGCGCCATCCATTTTTGGGGCTAGTTGATTCGGCAGGTGAGTTGTTACACACTCCTTAGTGGATTTCGACTTCCATGACCACCGTCCTGCTGTCTTAATCAACCAACACCCTTTGTGGGATCTGGGTTAGCACGCAGTTTGGCACCATAACTCGACTTTCAGTTCATCCTGCATCGCCAGTTCTGCTTACCAAAAACGTCCCACTTGGAGCTCTCGATTCCGTGGCACGACTCAATGGAGCAGCCGCACCGTCTTACCTATTTAAAGTTTGAGAATAGGTCGAGGGCGTTACGCCCCCAATGCCTCTAATCATTTGCTTTACCTGATAAAACTCACACGTGAGCTCCAGCTATCCTGAGGGAAACTTCAAAGGAAACCAGCTACTATATGGTTCGATTAGTCTTTCGCCCCTATACCCAAGTCAGATGAATGATTTTCACGTCAGTATTGCTGCGGGCCTCCACCAGAGTTTCCTCTGGCTTCACCCTGCTCAGGCATAGTTCACCTTCTTTCGGGTCCCAACAGGTGTGCTCACACTCGAACCCTTCACAAAAGCTCAAGGTTGGTTTGCGGTGCACCCCCTGCGACGGGGGGATCTCGCCAGTCAGCTTCCTTGTGCCTCGCGGGTTTACAAACCCGCCGACTCGCACACATGTTAGAATCCTTGGTCTGTGTTTCAAGACGGGCCGAATGGAAATCCCACCAACCAACACCACGAGCATGTAGGTGTGCAGCGGCCCGCCCATTGGATGCATGCTTCGTTCCTCAATCGCCACAACGATGAAACAACGGGCAGGAACCCACCCCGCTTGTGCCGATGCAACGACCTATGCTGGTTTGCACCTTGAGCCGAGCAGCGAACCAACTTCTCAGCCGTTCTGCATCCAACCAAGGCACATCACCGTCCTCCATCAGCTTCCCTCCCGGCAATTTCAAGCACTCTCTAACTCTCTTTTCAAAGTCCTTTTCATCTTTCCCTCGCGGTACTTGTTTGCTATCAGTCTCTCGCTCATATTTAGCCTTGGATGGAATTTACCACCTAATTAGGGTTGCATTCCCAAACAACCTGACTCGCCGACAGTGCCTCATGGTGCGGCAGGGTCCAGGCCCAATGGGGCTGTCACCCTCTTAGGCGCCCCCTTCCAGGGAACTTGGGCCCGTTTCGCCGCTAAGGACGCTTCTACATACTACAATTCAGGCGGCGCTACCACCCGATTTTCATGCTGGGATCTTCCTGGTTCGCTCGCCGTTACTAGGGGAATCCTTGTAAGTTTCTTTTCCTTCGCTTAATTATATGCCTAAACTCAGCGGGTGTTCTCGCCTGAGATGGGGTCGCATTGTGTAGGAGCCCGACGTATCCAGTCGAAGCGATGGATAGTGGGAAAGCGAAGTTCCCAAAATGCCCCGCTTTCCTTGCACCGATTCGCACCCCGCCCAAGGGGACAAAGACCGCCGCTGATCCATGCAAGGCAGTGGGCATTGCATGCATTTCAGCCGATCACACCGCATAGGGCCCGGACAACCATCTCCGCTCCTGCCCCTGACTTGCGGGGGAGCGCATTTGTTGGATGCAATGCCCAGACAGACATTCCCTCGGCCAAGGCCTCAGGCGAAAATTGCGTTCAAAAAATCGATGATTCATGGGATTCTGTAATTCACACTAAGTATCACATT
>LPNX011218499.1:55725-63110 GCA_001517045.1 Pseudotsuga menziesii
ACCTTTCATGCCAAACATTGAGACAAAACCTGCAAGTTTTCCCCGCCATCTAAATAGTGTGACAGCGAGACCTTATCGCCTGCGGCCGTCTCAATGCGAGGACAAGCCATGGCGAGAGCGTTCCACCCTGCATCTCTATTCAGAACAATCCTCCTCGACCAAGTAGAATGGAATTTTCTGTGGGAAGGTATACATCGGCCCAAAAGCATTGCTACCGATACAAGGACAAAGCAAACCGATTCCAAAACTCTTTGGCCACATTATTAAATAGACTCCAAATCCAACGCAAGCGAAGATGGTAAGCAAAGTTAGAAGAGTGCTGTCATGTTGAGGCAAAACTTCAATTGTCCATCAAAAAAATCGAGCCTCGAAATGCTTTCGAAGGAAGCACACCATTGATGTGCCCCTGCCAAAAATCTCGTTGTTGCTCTTACAAATGGTCTCTGGTTGCACAACATGCCAACATGGAAAAATTACAAGCACAATAGATAAGTCTCCACAGAGACCTAACAGTGAAAAGGCAATCCCTCGTTCGAAGCCACCACAAACCCCAAAACTCCACGTTGAATGGAAACAGGCTTTGTTTTACCGGTGCCTCCAAAGATGAGCATTGCCAACTTTACCTCTCATGTGTTACCAAGTCGAACGATAGCCTGTTGAGAGTCGACCGCCCTACGAATGACCTGAGGCCAATTTTGAAGCAGACCCGACAAGCAACGCATCCATCGCACCACCCTTCACACGAAATGACACTTCCACCGTGGGAGAAGTGCACGATAGGAAACAACGTAGTAATTTAACCAACTGCTTCAAACTGGCAACCGAAAGGGGCATAATATCTGAGAGAAGACCAAAGATGGAAGCCCTCATGCAGAGCCACCGCAAACCCCAAAACTCCACATTGAATGGAACCTACAGGCTTTGTTTTCCCATTGCCTCTGAAGATGAGCATTGCCAACATTACCGCTCATGTGTTACCAAGTCGAACGATAGCTCGTTGAGATTCAACCGCCCTACGAATGACTTGAGGCCAATTTTCAAGAAGACCCGACAAGCAACGCATCCATCGCACCACCCTTCGCACTAAATGACACTTCCACCAGGAGAGAAGTGCATGATAGGAAACAACGTAGTAAATTAACCAACAGCTTCGAACCGATGACCGAAACGGGCAATACATCCAAGAGAAGACCGAAGATGGAAGCCCTCGTGCGAAGCCATTGCAAACCCCAAAACTCCACATTGAATGGAACTTACAGGCTTTGTTTTCCTGGTGCCTCCAAAGATGAGCATTTCCAACATTACCGCTCATGTGTTACCAAGCCGCACGATATCCCGTTGAGAGTCGACCGCCCTACAAATGACCCGAGGCCAATTTTCAAGCAGAATCAACAAGCAACACATCCATCACACCACCCTTCGCACGAAAATACACTTCCACTGTGAGAGAAGTGCATGATAGGCAACAACGTAGTAATTTAACCAATAGCTTCGAACCGATGACCGAAAGGGGCAGTACATCCGAGAGAAGACCGAAGATGGAAGCCCTCGTGTGAAGCCACCGCAAACCCCAAAACTCCACGTTGAATGGAACTTACGGGATTTGTTTTCCCAGTGCCTCTGAAGATGAGCATTGCCAACATTACCGCTCATGTGTTACCGAGCCACGCGATAGCCCGTTGAGAGTCGACCACCCTACAAATGACCCGAGGCCAATTTTCAAGTAGACCCGACAAGCAACACATCCATCACACCACCCTTCACACAAAATTACTTTTCCATCCTGAAGCCCACCAAGAGAGTAATAGGGAAAAAGACAAGGCAGTGGAAGTTAAGGATTCAGATTGGTCACCACTTAATGTTTTTAGCACACTTGCGCAGCAAACGAAGGGCCCAGGGAGCGCCCACAACGATTGCCCAAAGAACGGCTCTACCGCAAGTCCCGTCAAACTCATGCCCACCAAGGGAGTAATAGGGAAAAAGACAAGGTAATGGAAGTTAAGGGGCCGGATTGGTCACCACTTAACCTTTTTAGCATACTCGCATGGGAAACAAAGGGCAGCTCTGCAAGGAGCACACACAAAGAGCACCCCAATGAGCACACACAAGGAGCGCCCAAGCAGCGCACCCAAGGAGAGCACACAAGGAGCGCCCAAGCAGCGCCCACAAGGAGCACCCCAGCAGCGCCCGCAAGGAGCACCCAAGGAGCGCCTGCAAGGAGCGCCCACAAGGACCACCCAAGGAGCGCACACAAGGAGCGCCCAAGGAGCGCCCACAAGGAGTGCCCACAAGGAGCGCCCAAGGAGCATACACAACGAGCGCCCACAAGGAGCACCCAAGGAGCGCACACAAGGAGCGCATGCAAGGAGCGCCTAAGGAGCACCCATAAGGAGTGCCCATAAGGAGCGCCCAAGGAGCGCCCAAGGAGCGCACACAAGGAGCGCACACGAGGAGTGCCCAAGGAGCACACGCAAGGAGCGCCCACAAGGAGCACCCAAGGAGCGCCCAAGGAGCACACACAAGGAGCGCCCACAAGGAGTGCCCAAGGAGTGCCCACAAGGAGCACCCAAGGAGCACCCACAAGGAGCGCACGCAAGGAGCGCCCAAGGAGCGCCCACAAGGAGCGCCCAAGGAGCGCCTGCATGGAGCACCCAAATCCCGTCAATTTCTTTCCCACCAAGGGAGTAAAAGGTAAAAATACAAGGTAGTGAAAGTTAAGGGGTCATATTGGTCACCGCTTAACATTTTTAGCACACTTGGCGAGCAAAAGGAGCACCCAGAAGTTGCGCCCAAGGAGCGCCCAAAAGGTGCACCCGCAAGGAGCGCCCGAGGATGGCCTGCAAGGTGCACCCAAGGAGCGCCCGCTAGGAGTGCCCACAAGGAGCACCCAAGGAGCACCCACAAGGAGCGCCCAAGGAGCGCCCGCTAGGAGTGCCCACTAGGAGCTCCCAAGGAGTGCCCACAAGGAGCGCCCAAGGAGCGCCCACAAAGAGCGCCCAAAAGGTGCGCCTAAGGAGCGCCCACCAAGAGTGCCCAAGGAGCGCCCACCAGGAGAACCCACAGGGAGTGCCCCAAGGAACACACAGCGGGAATGCGCACGAGGAGTGCCCAAGGAACGACCTGAACCAAAAGCCTATCAAAGTCATGCCCGCCAAGTGAGTGATAGACAAAAAGACAAGCTAGCGGGATTTAAGGAGTCGGATTGGTCATGACTAAACGTTTTTATCTTGCTTGCCCGGCAAATGAGGGGCCCCATCAAGAGCGCTGAAGGAACGAGCCGAACCCAAATCCTGTCAAAGTCATGCCCACTAAGTGAGCGACCAACAAAAAGACAAGCTAGCAACAGTTAAGGAGTCGGGTTGGTCACCACTAAACGTTTTTAGCTCGCTTTCCCAGCAAACTAAGGGCTGCATCAAGAGCACCGAAGGAATGACTCGAACGCAAAGCCCGTCAAAGTCATGCCCACCAAGTGAGCAACCGACAAAAATACAAGGTAGTGGGAGTTAAGGAGAGGAATCGGTCACCACTTAACCTTTTTCGCTCACTTGCCCAGAAAACGAAGGGCCCATCAGGAGCGCCCAAGGAACGGCCCGAACCGAAAGCCCATCAAAGTCTCTCCCGCCAAGTGAGCGATAGGAAAAAGGGCGAGCCAGTGGGAGTTGAGGAGCCGGATTGGTCACCACATAATGTTTTTAGCTCGCTTGCTCGGCAAACGAAGGGCCCCATCAACAGCGCCGAAGGAACGAATCGAACCCAAATCTCGTCAAGGTCATGCCCACCAAGTGAGTGACCAATAGAAAGACAAGGTAGTGGCATTTAAGGAGAGGACTTGGTTGCCACTTAACGTTTGTGGCTCACTTGCCAAAAAAATGAAGGGCCCATCAGGAGCGCCCAAGGGACGGCTCGAACCGAAAGCCCGTGAAAGTCATGCCCGCCAAGTGAGTGATAGGAAAAAAGGCAAGCTAGTGGGAGTTAAGGAGTCGGATTGGTCACCACCTAACGTTTTTAGCTCACTTTCCCGACAAACGAAGGGCCCAGCCATCAAGAGCACCGAAGGAATGGCTCGAACTCAAATCTCGTCAAAGTCATGCCCACCAAGCGAGCGACCGACAAAAGACAAGGCAGTGGGAGTTAAGGAGAGGAATTGGTCACCACTTAACATTTTTGGCTCGCTTTCCCGGCAAACAAAGTGCCCCATCAGGAGCATCGAAGCAACGAATCGAACCCAAATCCCGTCAAAGTCATTCCCACCAAGTGAGCAACCAACAAAAAGACAAGTTAGTGGGAGTTAAGGAGAGGAATTGGCCACCGCTTAACATTTTTGGCTCGCTTGCCCGAAAAATGAAGGGCCCATCAGGAGCGCACACAAGGGGCGGCTCGAACTGAAAGCCTGCCAAGTGAGTGATAGGCCAAAAGACAAGCTAGCAGGAGTTAAGGAGCCGGATTGGTCACCACTCAACGTTTGTTAGCTTGCTTGCCCAGCAAACGAAGGGACCCATCAATAGCGCCAAAGGAACGGCTCGAACCCAAAGCCAGCCAAATCCATGCCCACCAAGTGAGCGACCGACAAAAAGGCAAGGTAGTGCGAGTTAAGGAGTTGGACTGGTCACCACTCAACGTTTTTAGCTCGCTTTCTTGGCAAGCGAAGGGCCCCATCAAGAGCACCGAAGGAACGCCTCAAACCCAAAGCCCGTCAAAGTCGTTCCCACCAAGTGAGCGACCGACAAAAAGACAAGGTAGCGGCAGTTAAGGAGAGGAATCGGTCACCACTTAACGTGTTTCACTCACTTGCCCGGAAAATGAAGGGCCCATATGGAGCGCCCAAGGAATGGCCCGAATCAAAAGCCCATCAAAGTGATTCCCACCAAGTGAGTGGCAGGTAAAAAGACAAGCTGATGGGAGTTGAGGAGCCGGATTGGTCACCACATAACGTTTTTAGCTCGCTTGTCCAGCAAACGGAGGACCATATAAAGAGCGTCAAAGGAACGGCTCGAACCCAAATCCCGTCAAAGTCATGCCCACCAAGTGAGCGACCAACAAAACACGACGTAGTGGGAGTTAAAGAGAGGAATTGGTCACCACTTAATGTTTGTGGCTCACTTGCCCGAAAAACGAAGGGCCCATCAAGAGCGCCCATGGAACGGCTCGAACCGAAATCCCGTCAAAGTCATGCCCGCCAAGTGAGTGATAGGCAAAAATACAAGCCAGTGGGAGTTAAGGAGTCGGATTGGTCACCACTTAACATTTTTAGCTCGCTTGCCCGATAAACGAAGGGTCCCATCAAGAGCGCTGAAGGAACGGCTCGAACCCAAATCCCGTCAAAGTCATCCCCACCAAGTGAGCGACCAAAAAAAGACAAGGTAGGGGGAGTTAAGGTGTCGGATTGGTCACCACGTAATTTTTTTATCTCTCTTTCCCGACAAACGAAGGCCCCCATCAGGAGCACCAAAGGAACGGCTCGAACCCAAAGCCCGTCAAATTCATGCCCACCAAGTGAGCGACCGACAAAAAGGCAAGGTAGTGAAAGTTAAGGAGTCGGACTGGTCACCACTTAATGTTTTCAGCTTGCCTGCTCAAAAAAACGAGGGCCCATCAGGAGCACCCAAGGAACGGCTTGAACTGAAAGCCCATCAAAGCCATGCCCGCCAAGTGAGTGATAGGCAAAAGGACAAGCTGGCGGGAGTTAAGGTGTCGGATTGGTCACCGCTTAAAGTTTTTAGCTCACTTTCCCGTCAAACGAAGGGACCCATCAAGAGCATCGAAGGAACGAATCGAACCCAAATCCCGTCAAATTCATGCCCACCAAGCGAGCGACCGACAAAAAGATGAGGTAGTGGGAGCGAAGGAGAGGAATTGGTCACCGCTTAACGTTCTTAGCCCACTTGCCTGAAAAATTAAGGGCCCATCAGGAGCGCACACAAGGGGCAGCTTGAACCAAAATCCGGTGAAAGTCATGCCTGCCAAGTGAGGGATAGGCCAAAAGACAAGCTAGCGGGAGTTAAGGAGTTGGAGTCGGATTGGGCACCGCTCCAAGTTTTTTGGCTCGCTTTCCTGAAAAACGAAGGGCCCCATCAAGAGCGCCGAAGGAGCGGCTCGAACCGGAAGCCCATCAAAGCCATGCCCGCCGAGTGAGCGATAGGCAAAAAGACAAGCTAGCGGGAGTTAAGGAGTTGGGTTGGTCACCACTGAACGTTTTTAGCTCGCTTTCCTGGAAAAAAAAGGGCCCCATCAACAGCGCCGAAGGAACGGCTCGAACCTAAAGCCCGTCAAAGTCATGCCCACCAAGTGAGCGACCGACAAAAAGACAAGGCAGTGGGAGTTAAGGAGAGGAATCGGTCACCACTTAACGCTTTTCGCTCACTTGCCTGAAAAAAGAAGGGCCCATCAAGAGCGCCCAAGGAATGAATCGAATCGAAAGCTCGTCAAAGTCTCGCCCGCCAAGTGAGCGATAGGAAAAAAGACAAGCCAATGGGAGTTGAGGAGCCGGATTGGTCACCACATAACGTTTTTAGCTCGCTTTCCCGGCAAACAAAGGGCCCCATCAAGAGCGTTGAAGGAACGGCTCGAACCCAAAGCCCGTCAAAGTCATGCCCACCAAGTGAGCGACCAACAAAAAGACAAGGAAGTGGGAGTTAAGGAGAGGAATTGGTTGCCACGTAACGTTTGTGGCTCACTTGCCCGAAAAACGAAGGGCCCGTTAGGAGCGCCCAAGGGACAGCTCGAACCAAAATCCTGTGAAAGTCATGCCCGCCAAGTGAGTGACAGGAAAAAATACAAGCCAGCGGGAGTTAAGGAGTCGGATTGGTCACCCCTTGACGTTTTTAGCTCGCTTTCCCAGAAAACAAAGGGCCCCATCAAGAGTGCCGAAGGAACGGCTCAATCCCAAATCCCGTCAAATTCATTCCCACCAAGTGAGCGACCAACCAAAAGACAAGGCAGTGGGAGTTAAGGAGAGGAATCGGTCACCACTTAACGCTTTTAGCTCGCTTGCCCGAAAAAATGAAGGGCCCATCAGGAGCGCCTGAGGAATGGCTCGAACCGAAATCCCGTCAAAGTCATGCCCGCCAAGTGAGTGATGGGAAAAAGGACAAGCCAGTGGGAGTTAAGGGGCCGTATTGGTCACCGCTTAATGTTTTTAGCTCACTTGCACGGCAAATGAAGGGCCCCATCAAGAGCGCCTGTTACGGAGAGAAATTCCTATGGATTGGGGTACCACAACAGACAGCTAGACTCCAGAAATCAATCTTTCCCAATATGCAATAGAAATAAAATATCTAACAATAAAGGATCGAACCTCGTACCTTATTCCGGACGGTTGAAGTAGATCCCCATTGAGCTTTCCAATATTCAGCTTGAATTGTTATAGCACGTCCTCAACAACAAGT
>LPNX011218499.1:63242-87430 GCA_001517045.1 Pseudotsuga menziesii
AAGGTCGACTCCGTGCGATCTCAAGGCATATGGAAGGCCAGGAGTCATATGAGTCGGATCCAAGTCAAGGAACGCTCCAAAAGGATTTGGATTATGTACACATCTCGATGTACGTGACTATAGAGGGAATATCCACGTATGTACGCGGTTATCGAGGAAAAAGTCGTGTAAATCACTTTTCTTATGCTTTTAGGGATGGTCAAGGATACATCAAAAGACAAAAAGTGGTCCATAGGGGCTAATGAGTCTGCAGCGGGACAGGGGAAGGCCATACAATGTGTGATTCACCTAGTGTGGTGAAATCCGCTATAACAGATGTCCCCTAATGTATGATGTTGATTGCATGGGCAGACCCAGGTTTACTATAATCAACCAACAACACCCCTAGCTCACTGGCCCTTTCGGCAACAGACCGCAAGGTGGCCTAAAGTCTCACCCGAAGTGAATCTAAAGGGTTGGCCAAGGACTCAAGCGTCTTGGACCAGGTTCTATGGCAGTCCTACCGGTGGCTCGCGGCTCTTCTAGCTGTAAGATCTTCCTTAGTGCATGAGCGTCGCGCAACCTCTTTCTCGCGCCACGCAATCCCGTCGTCGCGCAGCTCTTCTAGCCGCAGTGTCTCTACCCTTGCGTGCGTCGCACGGGTTCTTCTCCCTTCGCAATACTTCTTTCTTCTCACAATAGTCCCAATCTCACCGCATCGCCATGCACTGTGCGACATGAAACTCCTGTTCAGCGCTAAGTCCTCAACCCACGAATTCACGCACCGCAGCTCCTCTGCCTGTGCGGTATCACCTTCTTGCGATACCCTCCAACCGCGGTTTAGCGCACTTAGCGTTGTTCGTGTCGACGCGCAAGACCTGATACCCAGACTGTCTTACTGTGATTAATTAACTATCTAAGGCAAGCATAAGTAACCCTTATACGACGTGCCACAGATTTCAACTTATATACATTACTGCAGTGCTATAACTAAACAACTTATTCATACATCAACTGTAAGCAAATTGCATAACATAATCAGATAGATGCGGAAAATAAACACAATATGCAAATCAAGTAATGAACACGGGATTTTAACGTGGTTCGCCCCCAAGATGGGAGTTACGTCCACATAACTGTGTTTATTCTATTATAGCTTAAGGGAAGGCAAACACAGTTCTACTGCGCTTCAAATGCAGCTCAAGATCTTCTCTCTTAGATCTTTCTTCTCTACCTTTATGTTGTCTCTCTTACAACATACTCTTCCCTCTCAGTCGATCACTGCGGATCGTTACATGCATGCTCTATAAGCCAGCTACTGGTTTTAGTAAGATTGCTACAGCTAAGACCAGAACCAGAGCTCGACTTTTACACAGTCTATTTATCCTTATTGCCTATTTCATTCACGACTGTCTAACTGTCTATCCAACCAACTGGCTAACTGACTGACTAGCTAACCCACTAGCTAACCCTTTATAATACAAAATATATTCTTATATAGGCAGCCCGAAGGTCATGCCATTACAACATTGTGGGCCTGTCCCAACAGTAACCCAAACCCTAAATAGTGACAGTCGGTCCTCTCTATCCTTGAGGTAGCCGCTTCCCGTCACACCACAGCTCTCTACAGTCTTCCATGCTTCCCGGCACTGATCATGGGTACTATGCACCGCTTCTCTCTTCTGTCCTTCGCCTTCAATGCTTGAGCCTCGTTGCTCCTTCTTCTTTATGAGGGTCGCTGAGCCCTCCTGTCTTCCACCATTGCCTTCATTGCAGTGGGTGAGCTCTCCCTTCTCGGCTGCTCAGGTACCGTTGCCTTTCTTTGACTTCCGCATCTCAAAAAGTCACGGTTTCCGGCTCTGCTCTCTAGCTGGAAACGTGCTACGGTGTCGTAGCTCCGTCTTATCCTCTTTCCGCCAAAACTTATCTCTCCGCCAAAACTAGCAGCTTCTTCTGTAGCTGCAGGACCCTGCTCCAACATATGAGATCAGAGGGGTTATACGATGGCCTAAATCCATTATAAGTCCATCCCAGAAGTGAAGTGATGAAGGTACCCAAATGGAAGACCAGCCACCCAATCAGCATAGTACAATAATACAACTCTGCATATAAATACAAATACATATAGCAATCCCGAATACATAAGAGTACAATGGCCATGAATAGGCATGAAACATGATAACACATATGTGGTCATCGCCACGTACAATATACATAGATCAAAATCTCCATTATGAAGATATACAAAGGACCATGATCTCCACAAAGGCTGAAGATATATAACAGATCAAGATCTCCATAGTGGCTGGAAATGTCTGACTTATACTGGAACAAGTCACGAGAGCTGAAATCTCATGAACACTGGCACGATGAAGGAGGTAGCATATAGTGGATGCCACCAATATGGAAGGTCTTCTACACACACCTCTACGAGTACATGTCCTACTATGCGAATACAGGTGTCGAGGTCGAACATAGTAGTCCATCATCTGATTATCGGTCATTGATGTATACCGTTAACAGACGCGAGATCACCCACCGATAATGAAAATGGGAATCAAGGTACTAGAGTGCAAACTAACAAGTGTGAATAAATGTGTTGAGGTCAAACACTTGAGAGAATCCATCGATCAGGGGACATTGATGTATTCCCAAAACTGTCGATGGCGAGAGAACCTACCACTGATGACTGCAAGTCTCAAGGCACTCAAAATGACTCTAGACTCCAATCCCAGAATAAATGATCTGAAGTCGATGGGATGAAATCCGCTAGAAGGAGGGCATTAGGGCATCCCCCATCATCCAACACGAGGTACTCAGCAAGGCTGTATAATGTGGAAGGACTCGATCATAAGGTGCACGAACCAGTAACTATACCGAGAATGGCGAACATGCAAAGTCAAGATAACTGAGGAATGGCCGACTCAGGTTTCAACTTCCTTCGAACAAGAGCATAACGGCGTATGGTGACTGAATGAAGGCAGCATAGACTCGATATACAAACTGGGACATCTCTATGATGCAGGAGGCATCAATAGAGGCTCCATAGGGACTGGAAGCATAACCAGCCGATGGAGATAAAACTCAGATAAACGAGTACAGCTCCTAAAGTCAAACTATAACCCAACCAATGGATGTGATATACAGTGCTCTGTTCGAAGGCGACACGACTTGACAGCTGCCAAAGATAACATCTTTTCTTGTCTGGCTTTTTGGTTTTTTTATTTTTTTGGTCTTTTTCAGTTATTTGAAAAGCTTGAAAAAAGAATAAACTAGCTTTATAGTTACAAACTAGGAGGAGACAAGTGTCATGAGGGAAAACAAACTAGTTCCAAGTAGTGGAACATACCTATGCTCAATGTAAGGATACATGTGTAGGATATCGACACTCGGGGGAAAATCCCCTCCCGGTAAAAAGGGAATCAAGCTGCGAAGGATATAAAGAAAGGCTCTGCATGGCTAGACATGAGACAAGCTCGGGCTATATGGCTGAAACGCAATGTTAGGGGAGCTGGTATAAAGCTCAATAAGACAAGAAAATCTTATGATAATGCATCCACAACTTGATACAAGGGAGTCCGGGGGATCACGGCTAGCATAATATCAAGAGGAGTATGAGGCTCTTGCTAAATGTCATGGCAATACTATACAACGGACTCCCACACCCTAAAGGGGGAAACATCGGCATGGGCACCAAATGCAAATAAGGCACTAACTAGGGTACCCATGTAAGGTGAGGCTCTACCCCTCATATCATGCCACTTCTATAGCAGCAAGAAGGTTTCATGACATAATAGAGTGGGTTCGTACCTAAGGATATAGTGACATGGTCATAAGGTCATGCAAAATACAAACAGTGGTGAACCTAACCTATATGCCAGTGTAGACGTTATACCTGAGATCAGTACGAACGGGTCAATCCAAAGGCTGAAATGGCGCTGAAAACGGTCTTCTACATCACAGATTATGTCAGAAACGGTCAAAACTATAGGAAAGGGGATAAAAATTTTCAAATATTTGAAATTTTTTCTATAAATAGTAAAAAAATAGAAATCATTTGAAACTTTTACCCATTGGAGCTCTGATTTTCAACTGCAAATTCTAGGAGATCTAGCCGGCAGAATTCACAACCGTTTCTTCCAGGTATTTACTCAAGTTCTCTGCTTGCATTTCAATATAATTTTTACAAGTTTTCATGGTTAAATGGGTTTTTAAAGGCCAATTCTACATGAGCGCTGCGGCCTGTTGGAGCAGGGTCCCACAGCTACAGAAGAAGCTGCTAGTTTTGGCGGAAAAAAGATAAGATGGAGCTACGACGCCGTAGCACGTTTCCAGCTGTAGAGCAGAGCCGGAAACCATGAATTTTGAGATAGGAAAGTCAAAGAAAGGCAACGGTACCTGAGCGACCGAGAAAGGAGAGCTCACCCACTACATTGAAGGCAGCGGCGGAAGACAGGAGGGCTCAGTGACCCTCATAAAGAAGAAGGAGCAATGAGGCTCAAGCATTGAAGACGAAGGAAAGAAACGAGAAGCGACGCGTAGTACCCATGGTCAGTGCTGGGAAGCATGGAAGACTGCAGAGAGCTGTGGTGTGACGGGAAGCGGCTACCTCAAGGACAGAGAGGACCGACTGCCACTAGTTAGGTTTTGGGTTACTGTTGGGATAGGCCCACAGTGTTGTAATGGCACGACCTTCGGGCTGCCTATATAAGAATATATTTTGTATTGTAAAAGGGTTGGTCAGTTGGTTAGGTAGTTAGACAGTCGTGATTGAGATAGGCAATAAGGATAAGTAGACTGTTGTAAAATCCGAGCTCTGGTTCTGGTCTTAGCTGTAGCAATCTTAATGAAACCAGTAGCTGGCTTATAGAGCATGCATGTAACGATCCGCAGGGATCGACTGAGAGGGAAGAGTATATTGTAAGAGAGCAATATAGAGAGAAGAGATATTTAAGAGAGAAGATCTTGAGCTGCATATGCAGTGCAGTAGAACTGTGTTTTACCTTCCCCTGAGCTATAATAGAAAACACAATTATGTGGACGTAACTTCCATCCTGGAGGTGAACCACGTTAAAATATGTGTTATGCGACTGGCTTATGTGTTATGTTTACTTATGCATTTCTCGGTTATTTCATGGACTTTGTTTGCAGTTAATCAATGAAGGTATTAATCAGTTCACCACAACATAGAAAGACAATCATAGGTTAAAAGCCTTTGGCATGTTGTATGTGGGTCACTTATGCTTTGCGTAAAACAGTTACTGGTTGCAGTATCGAATAGCTTTGTATGATAAGTATTGCGCGTCGACACGGGAAATGCTAAGGCTGCTAAACCACGGAGGTAGGATATCACAGATAGGTGATACCGCACTGGCAGAGAAGCTGCGGTGCGCGATACCGCAGGTTGAGGACTTCGCATTGGGCAGGAGCTGCGTGTCGCACGGTGCGCGGTGATGCGGTAAGGCTGGAGATATTGCAAGTTAGGGAAAGTGCACATCATAGAGAAGGACCGCACGGTGGTGTAAAGGAGCATCTCGCGGCTAGAAGAGCTGCGCGATGACGGGATTGTGCGATGCGAGCAGGAGGTCGCGCAACGCACAGACACAGAAGGGAGATCTTGCAGCCAGAGGAGCTGCGGGCCGCAGTAGGATTGCGACAGAACCTGGTCCAAGACGCTTGAGTCCTTGGCCAACCCATTAGAATCAATTCGGGTGAGACTTCAGGCCGCTATGCGGTCTGTCGCCGAAAGGGCCAGTGAACTAGGGGTGTTGTTGGTTGATTATAGTAAACCCAGGTCTGCCCATGCAATCAACAAATGGTTCCGTTGCCGGTTTAAACAACTGGGAGTTAATGTTCTGTTGGCATCCTACCAGAGAAGAGTTTCACCAGTGGCTAGACTCAGACTTAAGGGAGTTTTCCAAGAAAGAAAATCGGAGTCCTAGACTAAGCACAGAGGCGTGGTTAGAAAAGCATATCGCTTCAGACATACACGCTATATTTTTTGCAACCTATGGAAACGAGCTTTTCGACTGGTTATCCAAGTTGACAGATAGGAACACATTCAAGAAGAAAAGACACATTGTCTAGACACCGGAGCTGATTCAGACCGTACAGAACCTCGACAATCCGATCACGAGGGAAGTGGACTTCTGGCTTACAAGTTTGCTCGAAGGCTTTGTTACAGAATTTGCAGTTGACCAAAGAAAGAGCTTCAGCGCAACTGAACGATACTTTTTTAGAGGATATCATGGTAAGTACCTAAGATCTCTAAACTTGTCCCTTAAGATGCTGCTATATGAAAAAGGAACAATGGATCTAGTTTCAGATGAATAAGTAAAGATAGTAATGTCACAAGAGATTGAAAGTGATTTTGATGACATTGGACGAACACGTAGTGGAAAGAAGTATAAAGTAGATTTTAGCTCTCCTGTATTTGAAGACAGTTCAGATAGTATTAGACAATAGATTCCTAGTACTACAGAAGAACCAGAGGGGGGTATCCCTTACCACCCCTATACCCCACAGAAACAGATAGGGACTCAGAATAACCCTGTAGGTACTCCATCTAGTAGCTCACAGACAGTACCTACTCCCACTACATCACCTTTACCTACACCGCTAAGTGGTAGTAACCCAGTCAGTCGGAAACTAACACAGAGGAATAGAATGGGAGATGACATGAAGCTACCTATTTTTAAAGGTACAGGAGCAGAAGACCCGGAACAGCATTGGTTCCTATGTGAAGCCATGTGGACCATTAAAACAATCAATGATGATAACCTTAAACTTGTACAGTTGGTCACCACACTCAGAGACAGAGCCTTGACATGGTACATAAAGTATACTACATTACCCAAGACACTTGCCCAGGTCAAGAACGCCATGATCAAAGAGTTTAAGAAACCTAAGTATGAATCTCAGTGTATAACAGAGCTCAAGGATATTAAGCAGCTTCCATCAGAATCAGTATGGGACTTTGATAAAAAATTCAAAGCCCTAATAGACCAAGTAAGCTTTGACTTTGCACCAGAGCAGCATAAGGAATGGTTTATTGCAGTGTTGCTCCCTCACATCAGAGTGCCACTGATGCAGCAGAAACTCACTACTCAAGACGAAGCGCTGGAGATGGCAATGAAGCTAGAAGCTTCACCTTTAGCAGAAACCAGTGCAGGCATGACAACCCTACAGAACCAATTGGCCAACCTCACGTTACAGATACATGAACTTAAGAAAGGGAAAGAGGTTATGCAAGACATATGGTGCATAAAGTGTAGAGCACAGGGTCATACCAAAGACAACTGTCCAGTCTTCGCAGAATATTTAGCATCACGGGCTCCTAACCCCTTACCACGAACACAAGGGCCATGGTGTGAAAAATGTAAAACACAAGGACATCTGCCTCAACAATGCCCTTTGCTTCAGAAGTATGTACATACACCTAAGAACCTATACTGTGTCTTCTGCAAATCCGTCGGGCATGATGAACAGGACTACCGAGCCTATGATCTCATGTTAGATAGAAAACATGATGTGTACAAAGTTCAAGCAGAAACATCGGGTCCAACAACAGGACCACAGCCGGATCAGGCTTACGGAGGCCGTGCAGGAGGATTCAGAGGACGAGGCCGTGGAGGAGGATTTGCACATGGAGAAGGCTTCGGCTGAGGAGGAGGTTTTGGCCAAGGTCATGGGCCAATCACTTGTTATAACTACGGAGTTGTAGGACACTATGCTAGGGACTGTCAGAGCCCCACTACTACTTGTAACTACTATAAATCTTATGATCACACCATAGAAGAGTGTCTGATTCTGATAGCTAAGATTAAGGATACTAAGCCAGCGGCACATCAGAACATCCAGCTTATTGTTGCTGAACAAGCAAAGCCAGAACCAAGAGTCAATATTGTGACTCGGAGCGGTGCTTCCACCAGTGGGACATCACAGGAGACCGGAAAGAACACAAGTCAGGAATGGGTGCGCAGAGCCCCTGGTAAAGCAAAAGCACTCGACCTACAGAAGAATAAAGAGACATTTCATGAAGCCAAGGCTTCCTTTAATGAATCTACACCATCAAGATCGTAGGTACCGCCGTCTAGGGGTGTACCGCAGCAAGTACTTTGTGTCGATAACCCAGAATAGATAACGCAGGCTACCACATCAGGGAGATGCGACGAGGATGAATCGACAGAAAGTATACAATCCTTCTTGCGCAGTTGCTTGAAGCTCTTGAGAAATGAAAAATCTATTGGCAAGCTACAACACATCATAGACCAGTGTCAGCAACCTTCTCTCTCGGGCAGTGCGCACCGCATTGTTCATAATATTACAGGACATACAAGGACCGGAAGGGAGATGAAACTCACAGCACAAATTGGAGAGTTCAAAATGGACGAAGTCGTCTTAGATCTGGGCTCAGAGGTGAATGTTCTAACTAATCAGACATGGGAACATATGGGTAGTCCTTAGTTATCCCTATCGCCTAGCCACCTGAGATTAGCTAATCAACAGCGAGTATCACCATTGGGTCGACTATCGCAGGTGCCAGTTGGTATTGACGGAGTTCGTACTTTTGCGGACTTCGAGGTTATAGAAATCATTGGCGACAGTCGGCCATATCCAGCACTATTAAGTATTGATTGGGTGATTGGTAGCAAGGCTGTCATTGACCTAAAGAGAAGACAAATGACCTTTGAGGATGCGCAGATCCGGGTCATCGCACCGCTGGATCCTTACCAAGGTTCTAGATACATTGAACCTATCCGAGCCGAGGAAGAGGCACATAACATGGATAGTCTCTACCAAATGACTGCGAACCAGAGTGACTACATCAATCCAACCGCAGAAGGGAACATTAGTTGGCGATGTGACAGCTCATGTGCATCGGATTTTGATAGTGGTCTAGAAAACTGGCAAAACAGACTTTACGAAGTCTCAGCTTGCAGATGTGCGTTTATGAGTAAGTCACTACGATGGATTGGCGTAGAGGTCACTGACCTTCCATCATATAATGGACTGACATACATCCAGGACTTCCTTGAGCAGTTTGAGCAACAGATCCATTACAAGCAGAGGATCCCAGCTATGGACCTTGCAGTACGAGCCACACCTGCAAGATGGTGGTATGCGCATAAAGAGAATATCACATCATGGGATGATATTAAAAGACTGATGGTAATCAGATTTTCTATCGATAGAGAGTATTTACCATAGAAGTACACAGGAGAAACCGATCCTAGCACTCACATTCAGGCATGTGAACGGAGCTGGTCGGACGTTCCCGAGGAGGAATGGGTTCATAGATTCATTCACACATTGGATACAGTTCCAAGGAACTGGTACACAGAGACTGAATTACGCAAAGGGACGACTACATGGTCACTTATGACAGACAGCTTCCTGCTCACCTTTGCTTTTGAATCAGAACATCCAAGTGTTGCTCAGGCCCTAGACATAATCAAGACCAAGATATTTGTGGATTGCACTATCTCAGTACCAGTCCAACCTGAGTGGACTATCCAGCTAGAAGAGGCGTTGGAATGCTATAATTTTGCATCAGAATCAGAGGAGGTGGATGAGGATCCTCGCAACACCAACATTCCAGAGTCGGAAGGAACTCGTGATGTTGGAGGACCACAGTTAGAGACTCCAGCAATCACTGAGCCCATCAAGATTAAAAAGGTAAATATTGGCACAAATGCAGAACCTAAGATTGCCTCTATTGGAGACTATTGGAACGATGAAACAGTCAGATAGATTGCAGATTTGTTACACGACTATCAGGACCTATTTTCCACCAAGTTCACAGAGATGAAGGGAATAGTTGGAGACCTGGGAGTTATGAGGATACCATTGAAGGAGGATTCTAGACCAGTTAAGCAGCGCCCATATAGATTGAATCCACGCTACAAAGAAAAAGTCAAGGACGAGATTGATAAGATGCTATCAGCAGGCATCATTGAGCCGGTAGAGGAAAGCGAATGGGTTAGCCCCATGGTCGTCCAAGAGAAGAAAACAAAAGGGGACATCATAATCTGTGTCGATCTACGCAAGCTCAACGATGCATCACTTCATGATCCATTTCCGACACCGTTCATTGATGAAGTATTAGATAACGTGGGAGGACAGGAGGTCTACTCCTTCACTGATGGATTTTCAGGCTACCACCAGATCAGAATACATCCAGAATATCGATCTAAGACCACCTTTGCAATAGAATGGGGCTCGTTCCAGTACATGGTAATGCCCTTTGGTCTTAAGAACGCACCAGCTATATTTTCTAGAGTAGTAGTTGCTGTATTTAAAGAATACATCCATAAATTCTTAGAAGTATATTTTGATGACTGGACTGTATTTGGGCTAATCGATAAGCACATAGGAGATTTAAGACTGATGTTAGAGAAATGTAGGCAGTACCAGATTTCTCTAAACTTGAAAAAATGTATATTTTGTGCACCATTTGGTATCTTGTTGGGTCATATTGTGTGCAGACAAGGCTTGATGGTAGATCCCACGAAGATCGCCATCATTGTAAATCTTCCAGCACCCAATTCAGTCAAGCAACTAAGGACAGTACTTAGTCATACCGGGTACTACAGAAAGTTCATCAAGGGCTACGCAAAGATCACAGCACCAATGGAGAAATTGCTCAAGAAGGATGTAAAATTCCTATGGAATGAGGAATGTTAGCAGAGCCTAGACATGCTTAAAGAAAAGATGGTTACAGCACCCATCCTAGTGTTTCCAGACTGGACTAAGCCATTTCATGTACACGTGGATGCATCCGGCATCGCACTAGGAGTCGTCTTGACACAGCCAGGAGAAGGGGATCTTGACCATCCCATCGCATATTCCAGCAGAAAGCTATCAACAGTAGAAAAAAACTATACCACAACAGAAAGAGAGGGCTTAGCTATGGTGTATGCGCTGCAGAAGTTCAGGCACTATCTACTGGGTGCCTCGTTTAAAATGTTTACTGACCATTCCGCATTAAAGTACCTAGTCAATAAACTAGTGTTAGGGGGGAGAATTTGCAGATGGTTACTCCTCTTCCAGGAGTATGAGTTTGAAATCATTATGAAACCAGGAAGACTAAACGCTAGGTCTAATCATCTGTCGCGTATAGACTCAGGGGAAGAGCCCAGTAACCTAGAAGACAATCTGTCGGATGCGCAGTTGTTCTCTGTGCAGATCGCAGATGACTACTATGCTGACATTATTCAATTCCTCACTACAGGAGTAGCACCGGTTGAGTTCACTAAGCAGCAAAAGAAGCAGTTGGTTGTTAAGGTAGCACACTTCACCCTCATTGCAGGATTCCTATATAAGTTAGGCCTGGATGAATTTCTATGCAGATGTGTAATGCCGCATGAAAAAGACGCTATTCTTAAAGAGGCACACTCAGGAACCGCAAGAGGTCATTTCGCTGGAAAACTGACTGCGTAGAAAATCCTGGAGGCAGGACTATGGTGGCCTATGTTACACAAAGACACCAAGGAATTTTGCAGATGCTGTGATATCTGCCAGAGGGTAGGAAAACCCTCGCGACGCGATGAAATGCCGCTGCGACCGCAGGTCACATTGCGCGCATTTGACAAATGGGCTATAGACTTTGTGGGTCCTATCAACCCATCAGGAAAGCGCACGGGTGCGAGATATATTATTACCAGAATAGAGTACCTCACCAGATGGGCAAAGGCCAAAGCAGTAAGAAACTGTGATGCTGCTACAGCCATACAGTTCCTTTTCGAAAACATCATCAGTAGATTTGGATGCCCAGTAATTTTGATGAGCGATCAAGGCACACATTTCTTGAACCACACCATTGAGGCTTTGACAGAAGAATTCCATATTCAGCACTATAAGAGCACTCCATACCATCCACAGGCTAATGGTACGGTGGAAGCCTTCAATAATATTCTAGAAAATGCTCTTACTAAAATCTGCAATAGCCAGAGGAATGACTGGGACCTTAGAGTTAACGTTGTCTTATGGGCATACAGAACCACATGCAAGAAACTTACGGGATGCACACCTTTCAGCTTGGTATATGGACAGGAGGCTATTATGCCTATGGAGTACATTCTTCCCAGTTTAAGAATCGCTCAGATCACCAAGATGACTGATACAGACACAGTGGAGGAAAGGCTAGCACAGCTGCTTGCCTTAGAAGAAGACATATTCATCGCTAGATTCCATCAGAAAGTGCAGAAAGCACGAGAAAAAGCTACGGTAGGAGAAGCCCGCTAGGTAGTGGCTAGAGGGAGAGCCACAAGTAAGTGTTAGGGGACTGTTAGAGTAGGGTCCCGCAGCTACAGAAGAAGCTACTAGTTTTGGCGGAAAGATAAGTTTTGGCGGAAAGAAGATAAGACGGAGCTACGACGCCGTAGCACGTTTCCAGCTGTAGAGCAGAGCCGGAAACCATGAATTTTGAGATAGGAAAGTCAAATAAAGGCAACGGTACCTGAGCAGCCGAGAAAGGAGAGCTCACCCACTGCATTGAAGGCAGCGGCGGAAGATAGGAGGTCTCAACGACCCTCATAAAGAAGAAGGAGCAACGAGGCTCAAGCATTGAAGACAAAGGACAGAAACGAGAAGCGATGCGTAGTACCCATGGTCATTGCCGGGAAGCATGGAAGACTGCAGAGAGCTGTGGTGTGACGGGAAGCGACCACCTCAAGGACAGAGAGTACCGAATGTCACTAGTTAGGTTTTGGGTTACTGTTGGGACAGACCCACAGTGTTGTAATGGCACGACCTTCGGGCTGCCTATATAAGAATATATTTTGTATTGTAAAAGGGTTGGTCGGTTGGTTAGGCAGTTAGACAGTCGTGATTGAGATAGGCAATAAGGATAAGTAGACTGTTGTAAAATCCGAGCTCTGGTTCTGGTCTTAGCTGTAGCAATCTTAATGAAACCAGTAGCTGGCTTATAGAGCATGCATGTAACGATCCGCAGGGATCGACTGAGAGGGAAGAGTATATTGTAAGAGAGCAATATAGAGAGAAGAGAGATTTAAGAGAGAAGATCTTGAGCTGCATATGCGGTGCAGCAGAACTGTGTTTTACCTTCCCCTTGAGCTATAATAGAAAACACAGTTCTGTGGACGTAACTTCCATCCTGGAGGTGAACCATGTTAAAATCTGTGTTATGCGACTGGCTTATGTGCTATGTTTACTTATGCATTTCTCGATTATTTCATGGAATTTGTTTGCAGTTAATGAATGAAGGTATTAATCAGTTCACCACAACATAGAAAGACAATCATAGGTTAAAAGCCTTTGGCATGTTGTATGTGGGTCACTTATGCTTTGCGTAAAACAGTTACTGGTTGCAGTATCGAATAGCTTTGTATGATAAGTCTTGCGCGTAGACACAGGAAACGCTAAGTGTGCTAAACCACCAAGGTAGGATATCACAAATAGGTGATACCGCACCGGCAGAGAAGCTGCGGTGTGCGATACCACAGGTTGAGGACTTCGCGTTGGGCAGGAGCTGCGTGTCGCACGGTGCGCGGTGATGCGGTAAGGCTGGAGATATCGCAAGTTAGGGAAAGTGCGCATCATAGAGAAGGACTGCATGGTGGTGTAAAGGAGCATCTCGCAGCTAGAAGAGCTGCGCGACGACGAGATCGTGCGATGCAAGCAGGAGGTCACGCAACGCACAGACACAGAAGGGAGATCTTACAGCCAGAGGAGCTGCGGGCCGCAGTAGGATTGCAAGAGAACCTGGTCCAAGACGCTTGAGTCCTTGGCCAACCCATTAGAATCACTTCGGGTGAGACTTCAGGCCACTGTGTGGTCTGTCGCCGAAAGGGCCAGTGAACTAGGGGTGTTGTTGGTTGATTATAGTAAACCCGGGTCTGCCCATGCAATCAACACGGCCCACGCGGGTATTGAGGATTTTTCCGCATATAGGGCTGGCTATACGTGAAAAAGGGGCTAGAAACCATGTACATATGCGGCTGTTTGCAAAACAGCCGCGTATGACACCGCGCAAAAGGATTTACATGAATCTAATGGACATTTGGTCAATTTCTCATGTAGGATGGTGCTAGAGTGGTGAGAACGTGAGCATGGTGAAGTAGAGGAAGCAGTAAGGGCTGACAGAATGGCTCAAGAATATCTAAGAAGATGTGGACTCTACAAGTTTTGGTGCCTAGGTGGCTTGAGGGCCAAACCAGGACTGCTACAGATGATGGTAGACTATTGGGATCCAGACTCAGAGTCCTTCCAGATAGACAGCATGTCCCTCACCATTGAGGTGGAGGATATCTATTTTATCACAGGTCTATCTAGACGAGGGGAGATGGTGAACCTTCGTGCCCGAGGAGGGCCAGGTCATGGGCTTACTATCGATGAGTACATAGCTGTGTACTGCTACCTAGAGACTGAGAAGGTGGGGAGCCAAGTTCCCACCAATGCTATACAGGTGTTGGGCCTAAAGGCCATATTACTAATGCTGGGCAGGATAGCACGCTTACCATCACTCCATCAGGCCTCTCGGCCACTGATGTTCTATGTGGTGGAGTGTATGACACCGACCATCTATGACTGGAGTACTTCACTACTAAGCAACATGAAACATCAGCTCAATGAGTGCAAGGCAGGTAGGATACGGAACTTCAGGTTCAGCAGCATCTTGAGCACGTTTTTCTTCGAGTGTGTTCCAGGATTGAGCCCTAGAGTGGATGTTCCTCTCCACGGGTTTCGAGATCCAGCCCAACAACGTTGGGTAGACGCGATGCGCAGACTAGGGGGTGGTAGGGTGGCCAACCCTTATCCAACAGACTTTTTTCCATGGTGGTGACAACAGATTGTTGCCATAGATGACTACCCTTATGTAGGGATAGATTTTCGGGGAGATCCGGACATGCCATTACCACCAGGATCAGCATATGGAGACATAGGTAACGAATCTTGACCCTTACTCTTTTTAAAATTTTTGAATTATTTAATTTTTTGTGTTTTCTTGATTAATGGAATAAAAAAGACATGGTTTTGGGTGACAATACATAATGATATCTACCATTCATGTGTAGATGTGGGACCACGATGACCAGAGGGATTCCCACGTCATAGACGGAGGGGAAGAGGAGACGATATCACCGGTGTGGATGCGGAGAGAACACTCCAAAGCATCCATACCAACTTCATGTGACTTACTCACAGGGTTCCCATGGCGCAAGTCGAGGACTTGCCTGAGGCTATGCAGAGACAGGTGGTGGGTGTACCAGGCGCATGGGTGCATTTATTCCGGCGGCTAGCTAGAGCCGTGGTGACATATCATGATCACAACCCTCTTCCACCTCCACAGGACTAGACACCTAGGAGTGTATCTATTTTGTACTATCGTGTATATGATGGTGGATTTCAAAGCCCCAATTTTGTATTACCACATTTTTGATATATAAAAAATTTTTATGGTGATCGATTTATTTATTTACATGTGTAAAAATTGTGTTCATGATTAATTTATGATGAATGAAACAAATGCCAATCTAACACATAGTTATCATATGAGTCAGCAACTTGATTATAATTTCTTGGAATGTGTATATATGTTATGTTCTCAAATTTCCATTCTAGCAATCTCACACGTAAGAATCTCCTCAATAACGTCGGATCTCTAACATGGTATAAACCATTGAGCTGTGACACTACTAACTCTGAATCAAGACGTACCTCAAGAGAGAGAACACCATGCGAAATGGCATCCCGTAGAAGCTCGATAACGGCACTATATTCAGCAACATTGTTGGAAGATGGCCGTATACATACACCTCCTGAAGACAGTACATGACCCATAGGAGTATAAATCACCCAAGCAGCTAAGGCTGAGTGTTGAGTGTGACAGCTTGCACCATCCACGAATCCTATGTAGGTGGAAGATTCCATTGACATCTGCCACAAGAAATGGAAACTAATCACAAACCCGATCACGATAAACAAGACCTAACTATGCAAAAAAGCTGTACAATAATATACAACAAGCAGCCTTGGCTAAAGATCATGCATATTATTTTTTGAGATAGAGCCCATTTCTAGGCTCCGCCAAGGCCATCCCTTCGTAATCCACTAACTCGTAGGCACCCTTCTCTAACACACGCTTGACCACGTAAGGACCACGCCACATAGGATTGAACTTCCCTGCCCCCAAGGGTTCTTTCGATTGATCCCACAAAAGGACCAAGTCTCCCTCACTAAACACTCTTGGACATACAGACTTATCGTATTGGGCCTTTACGTGACGCTTATTAACCTCTAGAGTCACTAAGGCATCTCTACGCTGCTCATCGAGTTTCTCAAGGTGAACCAAACGCTCCTCCAAAGGCGAAGTGTCTGGTAAGAGTTCCACAGCTAACTTCAATGAAGGAATCTCGCATTCAACCGGCAATATCGACTCCACTCCATGAACAAGCTGATATGGAGAAAAACCAGTGGAATTCTTTACCGCGGTTCGATATGCCCATAAAGCAGGGTATAACATAATATGCCAATTCGTCTTGCTTTGTGCGATGGTTCATTGGAGAATGGACTTAAGTGATTTATTCACTGCTTCAACCTGTCCATTCGCTTGAGGATAGTAAGAAGAGGGGTGCTCTTGCTTATACCCTAACTTGGATGCCAACTCTTCAATCATATGGTTCTGAAAGTGCAAGCCATGGTCAGTGACAAGCTCTCTCGGAATCCCGAACTGAGAAATGATTTGGTTGAATACGAAATGAGCGGGTGTCTCACCGTCGGATTTTACTATAGGCATTGCCTCAGCCCATTTCGTGAAGTATTCGACAGCCACTATGATATGATGGTGCCCCCCAGTCGAAGCTGGGTTGCAATCCATAAAATAGAGCCCCCATTTGGTGAAGGGACCGGCGGTGATAATAGGGTGTAACGGGGCAGGCTTCAAGCGCATATTACCTGCAAACACCTGGCAAGGGTGGCACCTCTTGACCGCTTCAATACAATCCTTGAAGATCGACGGCCAGAAATAACCCGCTCTCAAAATATTTTGAGCTGTAGAAAGCCCAGATAAATGACCACCACGCACCCCTCCGTGGCAATAATTAAGCACTAACTCAGCCTCATCATGATTTAAACAACGTCGTAAAAGGGAATCTACTCCACGACGGTACAAATTATTGTCCACTATGAGGTAGTTCTTGGAGACGTGACGTAATCGTTGTCATTCATCTCGCGAGAGGTGAGTAGCGGTCCTCTGCGTTTGCAAATATACTATGATATCTCCATACCATGGGTCAGCCGTTGAGATTAAGAAAATGTGTTCATCAATGAACGTATCTTCACATACCAACTCCTCAGCCTCGCTCGGAAAATCCGATATGAGCTCTGCAAAGATTAAATATTTCTTCGACTTTACCGAAACAAATTCGAGATCAAACTCTTGCAGGATGACAATCCATTTATTGTATTTTCCCCCAATCATCCTATGTGTGAGGACGAATTGAAACGGATTGACATGGGAAACAACCAAGGTCTGGCGAAGGAGAATATAATGTCTCAAATGCTGCACCGCATGTACGGTAGCTAAGGCAAGCTTCTCGACATGAGAATACCGAATCTCTGCGTCAATAAGGTTTCGGCTCAGATAATATATGACATGCTCCTGGAGCTCCTCATCCTCCTGAACCAAAACCATCCCAATCGTCTCTCAAGACGCGGCCACATATAATAGGAAATCACGGCTATAATCCGGAGGACTAATCACCGGGGCCGATGCTAGGGCTCGCTTAAGTGCATCGAAGGACTCCTGGGCTCGCTCATCCCATTCAAAGGGAGTATCCTTCTTCAGGAGACGCATGAAACCTCTAGTCAAATTGGCAAAATTGACATCAAATCTTCATAGGAAGTTTTCCATGCCTTGCAAACACTGAATATGATGAATATTTCGCGGGGGAGACAACTGAAGTATTGCCTCAACCTTCAAAGGGTCGACTCTTATACCCTCTTTCGAAACGATAAATTCTAACAACTGACCTGATTTCATGCAAAAGATGCACTTATGAGGGTTTAATATAACAGCATAGTGCCGGCATCTTTCGAACACCAATCTCAAGTGATAAGAATGACGCATCCTCATGCGAGAATGAGCAGCGAGGTCATCCAAAAATACTTCAATAATGGACTTGAGATCGTGGAAGATCAAGGTCATCACCCGCTGAAACGTAGCTCCGGCATTTTTAAGGCCGAAAGGCATTTTTCGATACGCAAATGTTCCCCAAGGACAAATAAATGCGGTCTTATGTTGGTCCTCAGGTTTAATTTGAATCTGATTATACCCGGAAAAGCCGTCCATAAAGGAGAACACCTCTCTACCTGCACACTCATCCAAAATCTGATCTATAAACTGTGTGGGGAAGTTATCCTTAGGACAGGCATGATTTAAATCACGGAAATTAGTGCATATACGGATCACTCCCTGCTTCTTATCCACCAGAACGGGGTTTGAAACCCACTCTGTCAAGGGAATGGGATAGATGAAACCAGCTTTCAATAGCTTCTCTATCTCTGCCTTTATAACGGGTGCTTTCCTAGGATTTACCACGCGTAAACGATGTCGAACAGGCTTAGCGTTGGGGTAAGTCTTAATTTCATGTTCGACAATCCGAGGGTCAATCCTTGGCATCTCATCGTAAGACCAAGCAAAAATATCACGGAATTCCTTGAATAGCTCGGTATACTCTCGAATCTCATCTTGGGAACAATCCGCCCCAATGTAGACATTCTCAATTGTACCAGGATTGAGAGAAATGTTGATAGAAATAGTTGACGATATGTTCACCATGTTTCCATCAGCCATCTGACCAGGAGCGCTTAATGGAACCATGGGTCTACCAACTTTCTATCTAAGAATCTCCCTATAATCCTCATCCTCAAAAAGGTCAAGCTCTGGAAGGAAGTATGATCTATGATGAAGTTCCTCCCATGGTGGTTCAACTCCCGACATAGCCTCAATAATCGCTTCATCTGAAGGGAAAACCGTATCAAGGTAGTCGTGGGCATGAGAAGACTGTACTGCCCATGCCGGCAGCACATAGCGGTCTTCCTCCTCCATCCGTGAAGAGGAAGAACAAGGCTCTGCAGCAGACTGGAGATTAGCTTGATAAGCTATCATGACTGCAGGCAACGGCACACTCGTCTCAATGGCCTCACTCGAAGGACTCGGTGAAGGAAGATTCCAAGGATCTCCCATATGAATTGTGCGAAAAGGCACCGATCTCGTAGACGTCGAAGCACCATCGAAACTAGATCCTATCATGAGGACGGGTGCAGGACAACTAAAGGTTCCCATGAGGGATGGATACATTCCTACACCCACACTCCTAGTTGTCGGCTGGGAATGTTCAACTTTCGGAACCGAAGATTCCGAAGATGCAATAACAGGCGGATTCTTGAATGCCATTTGATCAATCGTTACAATCTTCCCATTATGAGGAAAGCATACAACACGAAACACGGAAGATGCAACGGCTTGCATACTACACATCCAGTTCCTTCCCAGTAAGAGATTGTAGTCAAAGGGTGCATCAACCACCTCAACCTCTATCGCAACGGTCTTCCCTCCCAAACGAACTTTAAGGGAAGGAAGGATACCGTGCGGCCTAAATGATCTCCCATCAAAATTAGTTAACATGGTCATAGATTTTGACAACTCAGGAGAACCGAGACCCTTCCAACAAGACAAAGACATCATAGAAGCAGCAGCGCCCTCGTCAATCACAGTGCGCTTGACGATCATATTAAGACATTCTACATGCACCAAAAGGGACACATAGTAGGGCAAGCGAGGCTGATGTCCAGCGGTTTCAAATTTGATCACTGAGGAAGAATCATCACCATTCACACCAAGAGCGGAAAGCAAAGCCTTCCTTTGCGACGGACAACTCTGAAACACTTCCAATGCAGACATCGCACAAGGAGTATGGCCCAAGTCCTCGACAACTAAATAATTCTGGGCGGCTCGGGCATTTGGGTTATGACCCAAACGCTTAAGTACCCCCTTAGGAATGCAAGGTGCAGCCTCAGGTTTATCCGTAGGTTTCTCAATGCGCAAAGGGGTTCCTGGTGGATTAGGTTCTTTTCCTGGGTTGGGTTGTGATGAAGTATAATCTTTCGCACGCGTCACAACTTTCGCGGCAGGGACCATATTAATGCACCCATGACCACTAGTTTCAGCTGGATCTTCATCACTAGATTGATCATGGGACTTCAAGTTCATATTCTAGTTATGCGATAAAGGGTTCGTTAACACAGCTGGGCCCTGTGCTATGAACTTCGAAGCTTCATCCATCCTAGGGCACAAGTAAGTAAGGTGATCGTCCTTACATAGCTTGCAAGGAAACTTAACCTTACGTTTATTCTACTTGTCCCCGCCAGCATTTTTATCGTTCTTGTCATTATTATTGGCATTCTCATTCTTATTCCCACCCTTCTTATTATTATTGTTTTTACCCTTTTTTCTATTCCGTTCGGGTTGCTGGTTACCCTTCTGGTCGGACGATTACACAGCAAGTACATTCGCCATTTGGGCAGGATGAGATGAAGCTATAGCTTGTCCCGAGGCAGATTGGTTGATTGACAACTGAGCAACTTGTTTCACAACCGAACCTGCAGGTTTCTTACTTGCACTACCCACAATGCTGTCAGCATGTGGTCCAAGTTTGACCTTGGGATCGAAACTAGAACGAGGAGCGTTAGGTATAATCTCATATAACAAACCAGACTGAGCATAGATCAAGTCTAGTTCCTGCGCCCTAAATATGGCTTGTTCCTCATTTTGCACTCCGGATGTGGAAACATCCTTTGCTAAATATGGCAATAAAGATTTGAGGAACCACTCAAGGAGGAACTCCAGTGGTATAAAGGCTTTAATTAATCTCTTTCGTCTACGCCACTCCTGAATATGATCATAAATATGGGTGGCTTTATCTTGCCAAAATGTCGACAAGAGTTCAGTACCAACATCATAGCGCACTGGTAGTTGGAAGTGATTAAGGAAATTCATCGCAAGGTCTTCGAACAAAGTAAAGGCACCCCTAGGTAACTCTATATACCATTTCACCACAGGCCCTATAAGGGTGCGTTGAAATAGTCTCAAACGGACTGAGTCCTGATGCAATGAATTGGAAGAGCATCATAGGTGGAATGTCGTAACGTGTTCACTCGGATCCTCTCCTAGTTTGCCTTCGAACTTAGGTATGTCTGAAGGAAGCTTGGTAGGGACAGCCGGCCAAGCTGGGTCATGAGCCACAGGATCATTCGTAAGTCTCGATAAGTCAGGTAGATTGAGTGTTGCGAGGAAAGGGAGCCTAGGATGATGAGGTCTATGGACCGCTCTCTGGTTCATATAGGATTGATTACCACCATGACCTTGGCCATAGTGACCTCCTCCTGTATGACCCATATAGGGTGGCGTGGAAGTACCATAATGAGGTGGACCTTGACTAGTAGGAGCTACAAAGCCATAATTAGGAGAGTAAGCAGGTTGTGAATACCCGCCTCCGTAAGGTGAAGAGACCTGTCCATACTGCGTCCCATAATAGGGTCCATAGGTCACCGCTTGCGATGGCCCATGAGACACTCCATAGGTAGGGATATACATTCCGGAAGTAGGAATATACATACCGGAAGTAGGGATATATGTCGTGGAAGTAGCAATCTGACCTCTAGGAACATGAACATAACCTCCCGAAACCACGGGTGGTATGTAGGCTTGAGACACAATTGGTCTAGTAATCGCAGTACGGATCTGACTTGTAGCTACGTGCCGACTTGAAGGACCACGTGAGTAATGGGAGGGTTTACATTTGAAGAACTCGGAATCAAGGACGAAGGAATCTCTATAAGAAGAAATGTATTAGTGCCTATCGTCACTCGTCTAGAACCTGGTATCCCTATCGGATCACTAACTCTAGACCTAGGAGGTATATAAGATGGAGCTTCCACCACTGGGATGGAAGGTGCAATGTGACTAGTACTCCCAAACCTCTCCGCAAGGTAAGGCATGGGATTTCCCCCAGGCATAGTGCTAGGCTCAAAATCGGATTCAACATGAAATGTCAAATCGTGCATAGGAAAACCAGTCGTAGCATAACTACCATAGCTAGTACTGGCAGATTCAAAGTGAGTCTCGACGTCTTCTGGCATTCGATACTGGTAATGTGTCAATGAGGGGTCAACCCTAGAGTGACTAGGTCTATCATGCATGGTTCCTATCTCCGAAATCACAGGTCCTAACTCAGTTAGGTCGGGTGAAGGATCATAAGTAGGCGTGAATTCCCCATCGTCAACGTGAATGGGAGGAGGTGGCTCAGATGTATCTTCTGAATGATCTCCCATGGTGTGTGAATCAATGTGTGACATGGTCCGCCTGGACTGTCTAGGTCCCTCTCCCAAAGGAGGAGGAGAAGTAGAAGGCAGAAGTCCTGCTAAACGACGAGAACGGCGCGGAACCGCACCCGACTCCACAATGACTCAAAAAATAGCAAAGACTCTCTATTTACGTCAACCCTAGGCCAACTAGCGTGCATAGAGAAATCACTATAAAATCTAAAACCAAAAGCAAGAAAACAAGGGCTGGATAAGTGAGCTCCCGAATGTGGCCAGTATGTCTCTCCTAGGAGAGGATTGAGAGGCCCTTGTCACCACAAGCGGAGGTTCGAAACCAATTATTGTGGCCCTCAGCTTCAATGCATAAAGCGACTGTGCTGTCCGACCCCAACCTGGCCGAGACACATGCAGAATAACCTCTACACGTACCCCCTTGATATCCTAGGTAAGGTCACTAAGGTCACCTCAATATAATCAACGCTCAGGCGGACAGTCGCAGGCGGGATTGACCGTATGGGTAGGGTAGCAAAGCCCGAAACTCCCGAAAGAGCCCCCAGATACGAATACAATCCTGGCTATATCGTCGGTGCTACATAGTTATCAACCAGGGGTTATCCCAATCAACAACCGCTCACACTACCTAGTGCTTGACTCCCTTTTGAGAGGAGCTTCCTGAGAATGCTGGTTATACCAAGGATTTCACACACTCCCTGGACAGACACCTAGTTGTTTTCGTTTAGTGATCTTGGAGAATTAACTTTCAATGAACTATTCCAAGATCCTAAAACCTAAGCTTGTTGGTGCACCCTAGAAAACAAAAGAGTGTAATTCATTTTATTTAGCGTTGATTTTAGTTGGCTTTATTACTCAAAAATAGGATATGGTCGTGCAACTAATGGTGTTATGACGCAACAGGAAGTAAAATGCGCACCTAACAATCAATGCAAATGCATTGTGTCCATGAAAACAGGGTATGCGTACTACGTGTAATGCACAATTTCTTCTTCAAATGCTGAATGCAAATTTCCCTATATGAAGTCCTAACTATTACTCCAAAGCAAATCTAGATCTAGTGCAAGTACAATGCAAAGTGCAAAATGCAATGCATGATGATAAGCAAATGTTTTTGGATTTTTTGAAAATAAAGAGATACAAAAAGCAAAAGAATGATTCTACCCACCCCAGACTCTGCAAGCACACATAAACAGCATTCCAGCAAAGCACTAAGGCAAAAGGACTCTAATGCACTAATCTTAAACAAAAAATCAAAGATGCCATGACAAGAACTTTCCTAAAAGAAAAAATTTAGGCTAAAATAACGTTTCTGGTCAGAAACAGAGGTATTAATAGACTCAGGCAGTGCCCGAGGAGACTTAGTATCTAACAGAATTCACCCAGCAATCCACTATCTTCCACAAAAAGGTAAAAACCAGGGTATACGCGACTGTGCGTAGTGAAACCGTGTGTATAGGCGAAAATCCCAGGGGAAACCGCGTGTATACGCGACTGTAATTGACAAACCCACGTACAGGAAGAAAAAGATGCACAAATTCAAGGTAAATAGATAGGCTGAGACTAAATTCACACCAATCAGGCTCTACCAGGCATACATGCCCCCATACCTGACACAGAAACAAGAGAGAGAGAGCAATTCAAATACATTGAATGCCAAGAAATCAACCCCCAAAGGACAATTACTAGGAACTCCCCAGCGGAGTCACCAATTCTGTTACGGAGAGAAATTCCTATGGCTTGGGGTACCCCAACAGACAGCTAGACTCCAGAAATCAATCTTTCCCAATATGCAATAGAAATAAAATATCTAACACTAAAGGATCGAACCTCGTACCTTATTCCAGACG
>LPNX011218499.1:87547-92547 GCA_001517045.1 Pseudotsuga menziesii
TCAATTCTCTCTTATGCTTTCAATGTCTCAATGGGTTCCTTATATATCTTTTCAAAGGGATACTGAAAGGTCGACTCCGTGCAATCTCAAGGCATATGGAAGGCCAGGAGTCATATGAGTCGGATCCAAGTCAAGGAACACTCCAAAAGGATTTGGATTATGTACACATCTCGATGTACGCGACTATAGAGGGAATATCCATGTATGTACGCGGTTATCGGGGAAAAATCCACGTATATCACTTTTCTTATGATTTTAGGGATGGTCAAGGATACATCAAAAGACAAAAAGTGGTCCATAGGGGCTAATGAGTCTGCAGCGGGACAGGGGAAGGCCATACAATGTGTGATTCACCTAGTGTGGTGAAATCCGCTATAACAGCACTGAAGGAACGACTCGAGCCCAAATCCCGTCAAATTCATGCCCACCATACGAGCGACCGACAAAAAGACAAGGCAGTGGGAGTTAAGGAGAGGAATTGATCACCACTTAACGTCCGTAGCTCCCTTTCCCGAAAAACAAAGGGCCCATCAGGAGCGCACACAAGGGGCGGCTCGAACCGAAATCCGATCAAAGTCATGCCCGCCAAGTGAGTGATAGGTAAAAAGACAAGTCGGCGGGAGTCGAGGAGTCAGATTGGTCAGCGCTCAACGTTTTTAGCTCACTTTCCCAGCAAACGAAGGGCCCCATCAAGAGTGCCGAAGGAACGCCTCGAACCCAAAGCCCGTCAAAGTCATGCCCACCAAGTGAGCGACCGACAAAAAGACAAGGTAGTCAGGGAGTTGAGGACAGGAATCGGTCACCAATTAACGATTTTAGCTCACTTTCCTGAAGAACGAAGGGCCCCCCAGGAGCGCCCAAGGAACGACTTGAACCGAAAGCCCATCAAAGGCATGCCTGCCAAGTGGGTGATAGTAAAAAAGATAGGCTAGTGGGAGTTAGGGAGTGGGATTGGTCACCACTTAAATGTTTTTAGCTCACTTTCCCAACAAATGAAGGCCCCATCAAGCACGCCCGAGGAACGACTCGAACCCAAAGCCCGCCAAAGTCATTCCCACCAAGCGAGTGAGCATCAAACGGGATAGGTAGTGGGAATTTAAGGAGAGGGACTGGTCACTACTTAACGTTTTTAGCTCACTTTCCCATAAAACGAAGGGCCAATCAGGAGCGCCCAAGGAACGGCTCGAACACGAAGCCCATCAAATTCGTGCCCAACAAGTGAATGACCAGAAAAGAGAAAAGGTGGTGGGAGATAAGGAGAGGGATCGGTGGCCACTTAACGTTCTTTAGCTCACTTTCCCAAAAAACGAAGGGCCCATCAAGAGAACCCACAAGGGGCACCCACAAGGAGCGCCCAAGGAGAGCCCACCAGGGGGACCCACAAGGGGTGCGGAAGGTGCTCCAAAAAGGAGTGCACATGAGGGGCGCCCAAGGAACGGCTCGAACGCAAATCCCGTCAAAGTCATGCCCACCAGGTGAGTGACCAGCCAAAAGACAAGGCAGTGGGAGTCAAGGAGACATATTTGTCACCACTTAATGTTTTTAGCTCGCTTTCCCAGCAAACGAATGGCCCAAGGAGCACCGATGGTGAACCCACATGGAGCGCCCACAAGGAGCACCCAAGGAGCACCCACAAGGAGCACCCGAGGGGCGAACAAGGTGCGCCGACAAGGACTACCCAAGGAATGCCCGAGGCACAGACAAGGTGCGCCGACAAGGACTGCCCAAGGAACGCCCGAGGCACAGATGAGGTGCGCCAACAAGGACTGCCCAAGGAACGCCTACAAGGACAGCCCAAGGAACGGCTCGGGCCCAAAGCCTTTCAAAGTGATGCCCGCCAAGTGAGTGGCCGGAAAAAAGACAAGGTAGTGGGAGTTAAGGAGAGGGATTGGTCACCACTGAACGTTTTTAGCTCACTTTCCGGGCAAACGAAGGTCCCACAAGGAGTGCCCAAGTAACGACTCGAACACAAAGCCCGCAAAATCCATGTGCATCGATTGAGTTAACGACAAAACGACAAGGTAGTGGGAGTTAAGGAGGGGGGTTCATCACTACTTAACGTTTTTAGCTCAATTGCCCAGAAAACGAAGGGGCCCGTTAGGAGCTCCCAAGGAACGCCTCGAGCCCAAAGCCCGTCAAAGTCATGCCCACCAAGTGGGTTACCGGAAAAAATACAAGGCAGTGGGAGTTAAGGAGAGGGATTGGTCACCACTTAACGTTTTTAGCTCACTTTCCTGGAAAACAAAGGGCCCATCAAGAGTGCCCAAGGAATGACTCGAACCCAAGTCCTATCAAAGTGATGCCCACCAAGCGAGTGGCCAGCAAAAGTACAAGGTAGTGGGAGTTAAGGAGAGGGATTGGTCACCACTTAACGTTTTTTGGCTCACTTTCCTGGAAAACGAAGGGCCCATTAGGAGCGCCCAAGGAACAACTCGAACCCAAAGCCCGTCAAAGTCATGCCCGTTAAGTAGGTGACTGACAAAAGACAAGGTAGCGGGAGTTAAGGAGAGGGATTGGTTGCCACTTAATGCTTTTAGCTCACTTTCCTGGGAAACGAAGGGCCTGTCAGGAGTGCACACAAGGAGCGCCCAAGGGGTTCCCATAGGGAGAGACCAAGTAGCGCCCAATGAACGAATCGAACCCAAATCCCATCAAAGTCATGCCCACCAAGTGGGTGACCAACAAAAGGGCAAGGCAGCAGGAGTGGTCACCACTTAACGTTCTTAGCTCACTTGTCCATCAAACGAATGGCCCAAGGAGCGCCAATAAGGAGTGCCCAAGGAATGCCCACAAGGAGCACCCAAGATGCGGCGATAAGGAGTGGCCAAGGAACGCCCACAAGGAGCGCCCAAGATGCGGCGATAAGGAGTGGCCAAGGAACGCCCAAGGAAGAGCTCAAACCCAAAGCCCACCAAAGTCATGCCCAACCTTCTCCGCGACTTTGCTATTTTTTTTTTCTTCTTCCCCGAGGGAAACCCCAGCCTTCCCCATGACTTAACCATTTCTTTTTCTTCTTCCCCATGACTTGGCCATTTTTCTTTACTTCTTCCCCGTGGGAAACCCCAACCTTCCCTACGACTTTGTCGTTTTTGTTTTCTTCTTCGCCGCGACTTAGCCTTTTTTTTCTCTTCTCCCCCGCGGGAAGCCACAACCTTCCCCGCGACTTTGTGGTTTTTTTCTCTTCTTCCCCATGGGAATCCCCAACCTTCCCCATGCCTTAGCCACTTTTTTTCTATTCTTCCTCGCAAGAAGCCCCAACCTTCCCCGCGAATTTGCCGCTTTTTTTCTCTTCTTCCCCGTGAAAAGCCCCAACCTTCCCCGCAACTTAGCCGCTTTTTTTCTCTTCTTCCCCGCCGAAAACCCCAACCTTCCCCATGACTTTGCCATTTTTTTCTCTACTTCCCCGCGACTTAGGCGCTTCTTTTCTCTTCTTCCCCATGGGAAACCCACACCTTCCCCGCGACTTGGCCATTTTTTTCTCGTCTTCCGTGCGGCTTTGCCATTTTTTTCTCTTCTTCCCCGTGGGAAGCCCCAACCTTCCCCGCGGCTTAGTCGTTTTTTTTCTCTTCTTCCCCGCGACTTAGCCGATTTTTTTCTCTTCTTCCCCGCTGGAAACCCCAACCTTCCCCACGACTTAGACGTTTTTTTTCTCTTCTTCCCCGTGGGAAACCCCAACCTTCCTCGCGACTTTGCCGCTTTTTTTCTCTTCTTCCCCGCGACTTAGGCGCTTTTTTTTCTCTTCTTCCCCGCGACTTAGGCGTTTTTTTCTCTTCTTCCCCGCGGGAAACCCCAACCTTCGCCGCGACTTAGGAGCTTTTTTTCTCTTCTTCCCCGTGGGAAACCCCAACCTTTCCCGCGACTTTGGCGCTTTTTTCTCTTCTTCCCCGCGGGAAACCCCAACCTTCCCCGTGACTTAGCCGATTTTTTTTCTCTTCTCCCCCATGGGAAACACCAACCTTCCCCGCGACTTTGGTGCTTTTTTTCTCTTCTTCCCCAGGGGAAACCCCAACCTTCCCCGCGACTTAGCCGCTTTTTTTTCTCTTCTTCCCCAGGGGAAACCCCAACCTTCCCCGCGACTTAGCCGCTTTTTTTTCTCTTCTTCCCCGTGGGAAACCCCAACCTTCCTCACGACTTTGGTGCTTTTTTTCTCTTCTTCCCCGCGGGAAACCCCAACCTTCCTCGCGACTTAGCCGCTTTTTTATCTCATCTTCCCCGTGGGAAACCCCAACATTCCTCACGACTTCGCCGCTTTTTTTCTCTTCTTCCCCGCGGGAAACCCCAACCTTCCCCGCGACTTAGCCGCTTTTTTTCTCTTCTTCCCCGCGGGAAACCCCAACCTTCCCCGCGACTTAGCCGCTTTTTTTTCTCTCCTTCCCCGCGGGAAACCCCAACCTTCCCCGCGACTTAGCCGCTTTTTTTCTCTTCTTCCTCGCGGGAAACCCCAACCTTCCCCGTGACTTAGCCGCTTTTTTTCTCTTCTTCCCCGTGGGAAAAATCAACCTTCCCCGTGAATTTGTCGTTTTTGTCTCTTCTTCCCCGCGGGAAACCCCAACCTTCGCCGCGACTTAGCCGCTTTTTTTCTCTTCTTCCCCGCGGGAAACCCCAACCTTCCCCGCGAATTTGCCACTTTTTTTCTCTTCTTCCCTATAGGAAACCCCAACCTTCGCTGTGACTTAGGCGCTTTTTTTCTCTTCTTCCCCGCGGGAAACCCCAACCTTCCCCGCGACTTAGCCGCTTTTTTTCTCTTCTTCCCCGTGGGAAACCCAAACCTTACCCGCGACTTTGGCGCTTTTTTTCTCTTCTTCCCCGCGGGAAACCCCAACCTTCCCCACGACTTTTCCACTTTTTTTTCTCTTCTTCCCCGCGGGAAACCCCAACCTTCCCCGTGACTTAGCCGCTTTTTTTCTCTTCTTCCCCGCGGGAAACCCCAACCTTCCTCGTGACTTTGCCACTTTTCTTTCTCTTCTTCCCTGTGGGAAACCCCAACCTTCCTCGCGACT
>LPNX011218499.1:100047-110047 GCA_001517045.1 Pseudotsuga menziesii
AGTGTGGGGTTCTTGTGTTTAAAGCCGTGCAGCGAGCCTAATGTACCACAGAAAGAGAAGGTGAAGGGACTAAGTCGAAACTCCTTTTCGAACGGTCCAACAAGAGAGAGGCCAACGGTCAGATCGGGGCAACTGAAAGAAGAGAGGGAAGGCGCAGAGCCCTTGAGCTTCGAAACTGAGTATGGCAGCCGCCTAGGCCCCACAAGCTAAACAGCTGCAAGTGTGGGGTTCTTATGTTTGAAGCCGTGCAGCAAGCCTTATGTACTGTGGAAAAATAAGGCAAAGACTCCACGACGAAACTTCTTTCCGAGCGATCCAACGAGAGCAAAGCCAGCAATCGGACTGGGAGAGCCAAAAGAAGAGAAGGAACAAGCAAAGCCCCTCAACCTTCCAAAACCTGGTACGGCGGCCACCAGGGCCCCACAAGCTAAACAACTATGTCTGTGGGGTTCCTATGTTTAAATCCATGGGGCAACCTAATATACCGCAGAAAAGGAAGGCGAAGATTCTAAGTCAACTTTTTTTCAAACGGTCTGACGAGAGCAAAGCCTCCAGGCAGATTAGGGCAACCGAAAGAAGAGAAGGAACAAGCAAAGCCCCTCAACCTTCCAAAACCCGGTACGGCGGCCACCTGGGCCCCGCAAGCTAAACAAATATGTCTGTGGGGTTCCTATGTTTAAAGCCGTGGGGCGACCTAATATACCGCAGAAAAGGAAGGCGAAGATTCTAAGTCGAAACTCCTTTCCCGACGGTAAAACAAGAGCGAAGCCAACAGTTAGACTGGGGCAACCGAAAGAAGAGAAGGAACAAGCAGCGCCCTCAACCTTCGAAACCGAGTACGGCGGCTACCTAAGCCCCACAAGCTAAACAGTTGCAAGTGTGGGGTTCTTGTGTTTAAAGCTGTGTAGCGAGCATAATATACCGTAAAAAGAGAAGGGTGGAGATTCCAAGTCAAGACTCCTTTCCGAACGGTCCAACAAGAGCGAATCCAACAGCCAGAACGGGGCCAACCGAACGAACAGAAGGAATAAGCAGAGCCCTCAAGCCTTCAAAACCGAGTACGGCGACCGCCTAGGCCCCACAAGCTAAATAGCTGCAAGTGTGGGGTTCTTACGTTTAAATCCATGCAGCGAGCCTAATATACCACGGAAAATGAAGGTGAAGATTCCAAGTCGAAACTCCTTTCCGAACAGTGCAACGAGAGTGAAGCCGACAACCAGATTGGGGCAAACGAAAGAAGAGAAGGAACAAGTAGATCCCTCGACCTTTGAAACCGAGTACGGCGGCCGCCTAGGCCCCACAAGATAAACAGCTGCAAGTGTGGGGTTCTTATGTTTAAATCCGTGCAGTGAGCCTGATATACGACGGAAAAAGGAGGTGAAGGTTTCAGGTCGAAACCTCTTTTCGAACGCGCCACCGAGAGCAATGCCAAAAGTCAAATTGGGGCGACTGAAAGAAGAGAAGGAACAAGCAAAGACCTCAACCTTTGAAACCAAGTACGACGGCCTCCTAGGCCCCACAAGCTAAACAGCTGCAAGTGTGGGGTTCTTGTGTTTAAAGCCTTGCAGCAAGCCTAATATACCGCAAAAAAAAGAAGGTGTAGATTCTGCATCGAACCTTCTTTTCGTACGGTCCAACGAGAGAAAACCTGTGGATGGAGTGAAGAGGTCTGAAACAAAGACGAACAAGGAATCCCTCCACCTTTCATGCCAAGCATTGAGACAAAACCTGTGAGTTTTCCCCGCCAGCTAAACAGTGTGACAGCGAGACCTTATCGCCTGCGGCCGTCTCAATGCGAGGACAAGCCATGGAGAGAGCGTTCCACCCTACATCTCTATTCAGAACAATCCTCCTTGACCAAGTAGAATGGACTTTTCTGTGGGAAGGTATACATTGGCCCAACAGCACTGCTACTGATACAAGGACAAAGCAAACCGATTCCAAAACTCTTTGGCCACATTATTAAATAGACTCCAAATCCAACACAAGAGAAGATGGTAAGAAAAGTTAGAAGAGTGTCGTCATGTTGAGGTGAAACTTCAACTGCCCATCAAAAAAATGGAGCCTCAAAATGCTTTCGAAGGAAGCACACCATTGATGCGCCCCTACCAAAAATCTCGTCGTTGCTATTACAAATGGTCTCTGGTTGCACAACATGCCAACATGGAAAAAGTACAAGCACAATAGAGAGTTCTTCACAGAGACCTAACAGTGAAAAGGAAATCCCTCGTTCGAAGCCACCACAAACCCCAAAACTCCACGTTGAATGGAAACAGGCTTTGTTTTACCGGTGCCTCCGAAGATGAGCATTGCCAACTTTACCGCTCATGTGTTACCAAGTCAAACGATAGCCTGTTGAGAGTAGACCTCCCTATGAATGACCCGAGGCCAATTTTCAAGCAGACCCGACAAGCAACGCATCCATCGCACCACCCTTCGCACAAAATGACACTTCCACCGCGGGAGAAGTGCACGATAGGCAACAACGTAGTAATTTAACCAACTGCTTCGAACCGGTGACCGAAAGGGGCATAATATCCGAGAGAAGACCGAAGATGGAAGCCCTCGTGCGAAGCCACCACAAACCCCAAAACTCCATATTGAATGGAACCTATAGGCTTTGTTTTCCCGGTGCCTCTGAAGATGAGCATTGCCAACATTACCGCTCATGTGTTACCAAGTCGAACGATAGACCGTTGAGAGTTGACCGCCCTACGAATGACCCGAGGCCAATTTTCGAGTAGACCCGACAAGCAACGCATCCATTGCACCACCCTTCACATGAAATGACACTTCCACCATGAGAGAAGTGCACGATAGGCAACAACGTAGTAATTTAACCAACAGCTTCGAACCGGTGATCGAAAGGGGCAATACATCCGAGAGAAGACCGAAGATGGAAGCCCTCGTGCGAAGCCACCGCAAACCCCAAAACTCCACATTGAATGGAACTTACAGGATTTGTTTTCCCGGTGCCTCCAAAGATGAGCATTGCCAACATTACTGCTCATGTGTTACCAAGCCACACGATAGCCCGTTGAGAGTCGACCGCCCTACAAATGACCTAAGGCCAATTTTCAAGCAAACCCAACAAGCAACGCATCCATCGCACCACCCTTCGCACAAAACTACACTTCCACCACGAGAGAAGTGCACGATAGGCAACAACGTAGCAATTTAACCAACAGCTTCGAACCGATGACCGAAAGGGGCAGCACATCCGAGAGAAGACCGAAGATGGAAGCCCTCGTGCGAAGCCACCCAAAACCCCAAAACTCCACGTTGAATGGAACTTACAGGATTTTTTTTCCCGGTGCCTCTAAAGATGAGCATTGCCAACATTACCGCTCATGTGTTACCGATCCACGCTCTAGCCCGTTGAGAGTCGACCACCCTACAAATGACCCGAGGCAAATTTTCAAGTAGACCCGACAAGCAACACATCCATCGCACCACCCTTCACACGAAATTACTTTTCCAACCCGAAGCCCACCAAGGGAGTAATAGGGAAAAGGCAAGGCAGTCAAAGTTAAGGAGTCAGATTGGTCACCACTTAATGTTTTTAGCACACTTGCGCAGCAAACGAAGGGTCCAGGGAGTGCCCACAATGATCGCCCAAAGAACGGCTCTACCGCAAGTCCCGTCAAACTCATGCCCACTAAGGGAGTAATAGGGAAAAAGACAAGGTAATGGAAGTTAAGGGGCTAGATTGGTTACCACTTAACCTTTTTAGCACACTCGCGTGGTAAACAAAGGGCAGCTCCCCAAGGAGCGCACACAAAGAGCACCCCAATGATCGCACACAAGGAGCGCCGAAGGAGCACCCAAGCAGCGTGCCCAAGGAGTGCACGCAAGGAGTGCACACAAGGAGCGCACATAAGGAGCGCCCACAAGGAGTGCTCCAGTAGCGCCCACAAGGAGCACCCCAAGGAGCACCCGCAAGGAGCGCCCAAGGAGCGCACACAAGGAGCACCCACAAGGAGCACCCAAGGAGCGCACACAAGGAGAGCACGCAAGGAGCGCCCAAGGAGTGCCCAAGGAGCGCCCACAAGGAGCACCCACAAGGAGCGCCCAAGGAGCGCACACAAGGAGCGCCCACAAGGAGCGCCCAAGGAGCGCATGCAAGGAGCGCACGCAAGGAGCGCCCAAGGAGCGCACACAAGGAGCGCCCACAAGGAGCGCCCAAGGAGCGCATGCAAGGAGCGCACGCAAGGAGCGCCCAAGGAGCGCCCACAAGGAGCGCCCATAAGGAGCGCCCAAGGAGCGCCCAAGGAGCGCACACAAGGAGCACACATAAGGAGTGCATGTGAGGAGCGCCCAAGGAGCGCACGTAACGAGTGCCCACAAGGAGCACCCAAGGAGCGCAGACAAGGAGTGCCCACAAGGAGCGCCCAAGGAGTGCCCACAAGGAGTGCCCAAGGAGCGTACACAAGGAGCGCACACAAGGAGCACCCAAGGAGCGCCCACAAGGAGCGCCCAAGGAGCGCCCGCATGGAGCGCCCAAATCCCGTCAATTTCTTGCCGACCAAGGGAGTAAAAGGTAAAAAGACAACGTAGTGAAAGTTAAGGGGTTGGATTGGTCACCGCTTAACGTTTTTAGCGCACTTGGTGGGAAAAAGGAGCACCCAAAAGGTTCACCCAAGGAGCGCCCAAAAGGTGCGCCCGCAAGGAGCGCCCTAGGAGCACCCAAGGAGCACCCGCTACGAGCGCCCAAGGAGCGCCCACTAGGAGCGCCCACAAGGAGCGCCCAAGGAGCGCCCACAAGGAGCGCCCAAGGAGCACCCGCTAGGAGCGCCCACTAGTAGCGCCCAAGGAGCGCCCACAAGGAGCGCCCAAGGAGCGCCCACAAAGAGCACCCAAACGGTGCGCCCAAGGAGCGCCCACAAGGAGTGCCCAAGGAGCACCCACCAAGAGCGCCCAAGGAGCGCCCACCAGGAGCACCCACAGGGAGTGCCCCAAGGAACGCGCACGAGGAGCGCCCAAGGAACGGCCTGAACCGAAAGCCCGTCAAAGTCATGCCCACCAAGTGAGAGACCCACCAAAAGACAAGGCAGTGGGAGTTAAGGAGAGGAATCGGTCACCACTTAACGCTTTTAGCTCACTTGCCCGAAAAAATGAAGGGCCCATCAAGAGCGCCCGGGGAACGGCTCGAACCGAAAGCCCGTCAAAGTCATGCCCGCCAAGTGAGTGATGGGAAAAAGGACAAGACAGTGGGAGTTAAGGGGTCGCATTGGTCACCGCTTAACGTTTTTAGCTCACTTGCACGGCAAACAAAGGGCCCCATCAAGAGCGTCGAAGGAACGAGTCAAGCCCAAATCCCGTCAAATTCATGCCCACCATGCAAGCAACCGACAAAAAGACAAGGCAGTGGGAGTTAAGGAGAGGAATTGGTCACCACTTAACGTCCTTAGCTCCCTTGCCCGAAAAATGAAGGGCCCATCAGGAGCGCACACAAGGGGCGGCTCGAACCGAAATCCTGTCAAAGTCATGCCTGCTAGGTGAGTGATAGGCAAAAAGAAAATCCGGTGGGAGTCAAGGATTCGGATTGGTCAGCGCTCAATGTTTTTATCTCGCTTGCCCGGCAAATGAAGGGCCCCATCAAGAGCGCCGAAGGAATGGCTCGAACCCAAATCCCGTCAAATTCATGCCCACCAAGTGAACGACCGACAAAAAGACAAGGTAGTTGGGGAGTTGAGGACAGGAATCGATCACCACTTAATGGTTTTAGCTCACTTTCCCGAAGAACGAAGGGCCCCCCAGGAGCGCCCAAGGAACGGCTCGAACCGAAAGCCCTTCAAAGGCATGCCCGCCAAGTGGGTGATAGGAAAAAAGACAGGCTAGTGGGAGTTAGGGAGTCAGATTGGTCACCACTTAAATGTTTTTAGCTCACTTGCCCAGCAAACGAATGCCCCATCAAGAGCGCTCGAGGAACGAATGAACCCAAAGCCCACCAAAGTCATGCCCACCAAGCGAGTGACCATCAAACAGGAAAGGTAGTGGGAATTTAAGGAGAGGGACTGGTCACTACTTAACGTTTTTAGCTCACTTGCCCATAAAACGAAGGGCCAATCAGGACCACCCAAGGAATGACTCGGACACGAAGCCCGTCAAAGTCGTGCCCAACAAGTGAGTGACCAGAAAAGAGAAAAGGTGGTGGGAGCTAAGGAGAGGGATCGATGGCCACTTAACGTTTTTTAGCTAACATTCCCAAAAAATGAAGGGCCCATCAAGAGAACCCACAAGGGGCACCCACAAGGACCACCCAAGGAGATCCCACCAGGAGGACCCACAAGGGGCGCGGAAGGTGCTCCAACAAGGAGCGAACACGAGGGGTGCCCAAGGAACGGATCGAACACAAATCCTGTCAAATTCATGCCCACCAGGTGAGTGACCAGACAAAAGACAAGGTAGTGGGAGTCAAGGAGACATATTTGTCACCACTTAACATTTTCAGCTCGCTTTCCCAGCAAACAAATGGCCCAAGGAGCGTCCATGGGGAACCCACATGGAGCGCCCACAAGGAGCGCCCAAGGAGCACCCACAAGGAGCGCCCGAGGGGCAGACGAGGTGCACCGACAAGGACTGCCTAAGGAACACCCGAGGCACAGATGAGGTGCGCTGACAAGGACTACCCAAGGAATGCCCGAGGTGTGGACGAGGTGCGCCGACAAGGACTGCCCAAGGAACGCCCACAAGGACAGCCCAAGGAACGGCTCAGACCCAAAGCCTTTCAAAGTGATGCCCGCCAAGTGAGTGGCCGACAAAAATACAAGGTAGCGGGAGTTAAGGAGAGGGATTGGTCACCACTGAACATTTTTAGCTCACTTTCCCGGCAAATGAAGGTCCCACAAGGAGAGCCCAAGGAATGACTCGAACACAAATCCCGCAAAAGCCATGCCCACCGATTGAGTTACCGGGAAAACGACAAGGTAGTGGGAGTTAAGGAGGGGGGTTCGTCACCACTTAATGTTTTTAGCTCACTTGCCCGAAAAACGAAGGGGTCCATCAGGAGCTCCCAAGGAACGCCTCGAGCCCAAAGCCCGTCAAAGTCATGCCCACCAAGTGGGTTACCGGAAAAAATACAAGGCAGTGGGAGTTAAGGAGAGGGATTGGTCACCACTTAACATTTTTAGCTCACTTTCCCAGAAAACAAAGGGCCCATCAAGAGCACCCAAGGAACAACTCGAACCCAAGTCCCGTCAAAGTGATGCCCACCAAGCGAGTGGCCAGCAAAAGTACAAGGTAGCGGGAGTTAAGGAGAGGGATTGGTCACCACTTAACGTTTTTTGCCTCACTTGCCTGAAAAATGAAGGGCCCATCAGGAGCGCCCAAGGAATGGCTCGAACCGAAATCCTGTCAAAGTAATGCCTGTTAAGTAGGCGACCGACAAAAGACAAGGTAGCGGGAGTTAAGGAGATGGATTGGTCACCACTTAATGCTTTTAGCTCACTTTTCTGGGAAACGAAGGGCCCGTCAGGAGCGCACACAAGGAGCACTCTCAGGGAGCGACCAAGTAGTGCCCAACGAATGACTCGAACCCAAAGCCCATCAAAGTCATGCCCGCCAAGTGGGTGACCAACAAAAGGGCAAGGCAGCGGCAGTGGTCACCACTTAACGTTCTTAGCTCACTTTTCCATCAAATGAATGGCCCGAGGAGCACCAATAAGGAGCGCCCAAGGAACACCCACAAGGAGTGGCCAAGGTGCGGCGACAAGGAGTGGCCAAGGAATGCCCAAGGAAGAGCTCGAACCCAAAGCCCACCAAAGTCATGCCCAACCTTCTTCGCGACTTTTCCATTTTTTTTTCTTCTTCTCCGCAGGAAACCCCCACCTTCCCCGCGACTTAGCCGTTTATTTTTCTTCTTCCCCTTGACTTGGTCGTTTTTCTTTTCTTCTTCCCCGCGGGAAACCCCAACCTTCGCAGCGACTTTGCTATTTTTTTTTTCTTCTTCCCCGCAACTTAGCCTTTTTTTTTCTCTTCTCCCCCGTGGGAAGCCCCAACCTTCCCCGCGACTTTGCCATTTTTTTCTCTTCTTCCCCGCGGGAAGCCCCAACCTTCCCCGCAACTTAACTACTTTTTTTCTCTTCTTCCCCGCGGGAAGCCCCAACCTTCCCTGTGACTTTGCCGCTTTTTTTCTCTTCTTCCCCGCGGGAAGCCCCAACCTTCCCCGTGACTTAGCCGCTTTTTTTCTCTTCTTCCCCGTCAGAAACCCCAACCTTCCCCACGATTTTGCCGTTTTTTTCTCTACTTCCCCGCGACTTAGGCGCTTCTTTTCTCTTCTTCCCCGAGGGAAACCCCAACCTTCCCCGCGACTTGGCCGTTTTTTTCTTGTCTTCCCCGTGGCTTTGCCGTTTTTTTCTCTTCTTCCCCGCGGGAAGCCCCAACCTTCCCCGCGGCTTAGTCACTTTTTTTCTCTTCTTCCCCACAGGAAACCCCAACCTTCCCCGTGACTTAGCCGATTTTTTTCTCTTTTTCCCCGCCGGAAACCCCAACCTTCCCCGTGACTTAGCCGCTTTTTTTCTCTTTTTCCCTGCGGGAAACCCCAACCTTCCCTGCGACTTTGCTGCTTTTTTTCTCTTCTTCCCCACGACTTAGGCGCTTTTTTTTCTCTTCTTCCCCATGGGAAACCCCAACCTTCCCCGCGACTTAGGCGCTTTTTTTCTCTTCTTCCCCGGAGGAAACCCCAACCTTCGGCACGACTTAGGCTCTTTTTTCTCTTCTTCCCCGCGGGAAACATCAACATTACCCGTGACTTTGGTGCTTTTTTTCTCTTCTTCCTCATGGGAAACCCCAACCTTCCCTGCGACTTAGCCGCTTTTTTTTCTCTTCTTCCCTGCGGGAAACCCCAACCTTCCCCGTGACTTTGGTGCTTTTTTTCTCTTCTTCCCCGCGGGAAACCCCAACCTTCCCCACGACTTAGCCGCTTTTTTTTCTCTTCTTCCCCGCGACTTAGCCCTTTTTTCCACTTCTTCCCCGCGGGAAACCCCAACCTTCGTCGCGACTTAGGCACTTTTTTTCTCTTCTTCCCTACGGGAAACCCCAACCTTCGTCGCGAATTAGCCGCTTTTTTTCTCTTCCTTCCCGTGGGAAACCCCAACCTTCACCACGACTTAGGCACTTTTTTTCTCTTCTTCCCCACAGGAAACCCCAACCTTCCCCGTGACTTAGCCGCTTTTTTTTGTCTTCTTCCCCGCGGGAAACCCCAACCTTACCCGCGACTTAGCCGCTTTTTTTCTCTTCTTCCCCATGGGAAACCCCAACCTTCCCCACGACTTAGCCGATTTTTTTTCTCTTCTTCCCCGTGGGAAACCCCAACCTTCCCCGTGACTTTGCCATTTTTTTCTCTTCTTCCCCATGGGAAACCCCAACATTCGCCACGACTTAGCCTCTTTTTTTCTCTTCTTCCCCGTGGGAAACCCCAACCTTCCCCGCGACTTTGCCGCTTTTTTTTCTCTTCTTCCCCGCGGGAAACCCCTACCTTCCCCACGACTTTGCCATTTTTTTCTCTTCTTCCCCACGGGAAACCCAAACCTTCCCCGCGACTTTGCCCTTTTTTTCTCTTCTTCCCCACGGGAAACCCCAACCTTCCCCGTGACTTTGCCCTTTTTTTCTCTTCTTGCACACAGGAAACCCCATCCTTCCCCGCGACTTTGCCGTTTTTTTCGCTTCTTCGCCGCGGGAAACCCCATCCTTGTGCGTGACTTTGTCATTTTTTTTTCTCTTCTTCCCCACAGGAAACCCCAACCTTCCCCGTGACTTGGCCCTTTTTTCCGCTTCATCCCCGCGGGAAACCCCAACCTTCCCCGCGACTCGGCCGGTCTTTTTTTTCTTTTTTCAAAAAAGTTAAGTAAAAGAAATTTTAACTTGGATGTTCAAAGTGTGAAGTGAGTTAAAGTTAAAAGTGTCAAGCAAGAGAGTGTTCGAAGTGTTAGAACTTGATTTTTGAAGTGTGTTTGTGGTGCACTGAATTGGGGAAACCAAGGGCTGAATCTCAGTGGAT
>LPNX011218499.1:112547-137547 GCA_001517045.1 Pseudotsuga menziesii
CGACTCGCACACATGTTAGACTCCTTAGTCCGTGTTTCAAGACGGGCTGAATGGAAATCCCGCCAACCAACACCATGAGCATGCAGGTGCGTAGCGGCCCGCCCATTGGGCACATGCTTTGTTCCTCGATCGCTACAAGGGTGAAACAATGGGTAGGAACCCACCCGCGCTTGTGCTGATGCAACGACCTGTGCTGGTTTGCACCTCAAGCCGAGCGGCGGACCAACTTCTTAGCCGTTCCACATCTGACTGAGGCACATCGCCGGCCTCCATCCGCTTCCCTCCCGGCAATTGCAAGTACTCTTTAACTCTCTTTTCAAAGTCCTTTTCATCTTTCCCTCGCGGTACTTGTTTGCTATCGGTCTCTCGCTCATATTTATCCTTTAACAGAATTGACCACCCAATTAGGGCTGCATTCCCAAACAACCCAACTCGCCGACAGCGCCTCGTGGTACGGCAGGGTCCAGGCCCGACGGGGCTGTCACCCTCTTAGGCGCCCCTTTCCAGGGAACTTGGGCCCGGTCCGCCACTAAGGACGCTTCTACAGACTACAATTCAGGTGGTGCTGCCACTCGATTTTCATGTTGGGCTCTTCCCAGTTCGCTCACCATTACTAGGGGAATCCTTGTAAGTTTATTTTCCTCTGCTTAATTATATTCTTAAACTCAGCAGGTGTTCTCACCTGAGCTGGGGTCACATTGTGTAGGAGCCCGACGTATCCAACCGAAGCGATGGATAATGGAAAAGCCAAGTTCCCACAATGCCCCGCCCGCCTTGCACCGATTCGCACCCCGCCCAAGGGGACAAAGACCACCGCTGATCCATGCAAGGCAGTGGGCATCACATGCATTTTAGCCGACCGCACTGCACAGGGCCTGGACAACCATCTCCGCTCCTACCCTCGACTTGCAGGGTAGCGCGTTTGTTGGATGTGACGCCCAGACAGACGTGCCCTTGGCCGAGGCCTCGGGCACAAATTGCATTCAAAAACTCGATGATTCATGGGATTCTTCAATTCACACTAAGTATCGCATTTCGCTACGTTCTTCATCGTAATGAGAGCCGAGATATCCATTGCCGAGAGTCATTTCACGTAGCTTACCGACAAAGCCCCCGCCCACATGGCGGAGTGCAACTGCGACCAATAGAAAAATCCCACGACGCATATGCTGCATCTGTATAAAGATACCGATTGGAGACGAACCTCATGCGAGGCAGGTCAGAAGCGCACCGGGTGGGATGGATGGGCCTCAACAAGAGCATCGCTCACGAAACCAGAGTGGGGCACTCAAAAATCAATCGAGTGGAGGACTAGTGTGGCCAACCCAGCAGCTTGCGCTGCGTTTCATCCATCCATCGACTGCCTCAAGGAGCAACCAAGTGGAGGACTAGGGTGGCCAACCCAATATCTTGTGCCATGTTTCATCCATCCATCGATCGCCTCTCGAGAGTGTCCCCAATCAGCAAAGGAAAAGGAAAAATCAGGCAGGGCACGTTGGTACCTAACAAAAATGACAACCACTTGTGCTCCAGGAGGCTCGATGCTTCCTCCAAGGAGCATCGTGCCAACATGTCTCTTGCAAATCGAGGCCAACAACAAACAATGCCAATGAAGTTGGATACGTGGGGAGGGACCCCTGAGCTCCGATGCCAAATTTCGCAGAGGCAATTGTGGGCGACAATCAAGTGGAGGACTAGGGTGGCTATCCCAAATGGGTTTCCCTACCTTTTCATCCCCCATCCAATGATTCCAGCCTCACACTTAACCCCTTGCGAAAGGGCTGGAAAATGAGGCACGAGGTTCCCTCACCAAGCTCTAGCAACAGAAGGAAGGAAATCTGATGGCAACGTATGCAAAGGCAAGCGGGGGTAGAGAACAACCAAGGGAATCTCGCTCGGCTACACAGCGAGCATCCACCTCCAGATGAAGAACGGAGCGGCAAAGGTCAAAACAACATAGCAAGGGGCCCCAACACCGACGTCGACGTTTTTCCCGCCGCGTGACCGACGGTTCGCTCGCTTCTCCCTCGTCAAGGTGCACAAGGCACCGAGCGGCTAAACACTCTACAACATCCTTTTTGTTGAAGACTGATGTTGGGATGGAGACATCTTGACACCATCCGCCCTAGCTTAAGAAGTGACAGGCGGGAGTCAACGACGTCGATCAATGCCCCAACACCAAACGAGCGGGAGGATGATAGCAGATTAACCCCCCACGTGTATGCTCTCCAGCCAAAACGAGGACAATCGGGCCCGACTTTCAATGATCCTACCGCAGGTTCACCTATGGTAACCTTGTTACGACTTCTCCTTCCTCTAAATGATAAGGTTCAGGGAACTTCTCACGACATCGCCGGTAGTGAACTACCGTCGTCGACGCAATTCAAACACTTCACCGGATCATTCAATCGGTAGGAGCAACGAGCAGTGTGTACAAAGGGCAGGGACGTAGTCAACATGAGCTGATGACACGTGCTTACTAGGAATTCCTCATTGAAGACCAATAATTGCAATGGTCTATCCCCATCACGATGCAATTTGAGAATATTTCCCAGCCCTCTCGAGCCAAGGAGAAAAACTCGTTGACTGCATCAGTGTAGCGCACGTATGGCCCAGAACATCTAAGGGCATCACAGACCTATTATTGCCTCAAACTTCGATGGCCTAAACGACCATAGTCCCTCTAAGAAGCTGGCCGTGAAGGGGAACCTCCGCGTAGCTAGTTAGCAGGATGAGGTCTCGTTCATTATCGAAATTAACCAGACAAATCGCTCCACCAACTAAGAATGGCCATGCACCACCACCCATAGAATCAAGAAAGAGCTCTCAATCTGTCAATCCTTACTATGTCTGGACTTGGTAAGTTTTCCCGTGTTGAGTCAAATTAAGCCACAGGCTCCACTCCTGGTGGTGCCCTTCCATCAATTCCTTTAAGTTTCAGCCTTGCGACCATACTCCCCCCGGAACCCAAACACTCTGATTTCTCATAAGGTGCTGGCGGAGTCCTTAGAGCAACATCCGCCGATCCCTGGTCAGCATCGTTTATGGTTGAGACTAGGACTGTATATGATCGTCTTCGAGCCCCCAACTTTCATTCTTGATTAATGAAAACATACTTGGCAAATGATTTCGCAGCGGTTCGTCTTTCATAAATCCAAGAATTTCACCTCTGACAATGAAATACGAATGCCCCCGACAATCCCTATTAATCATTACTTCGGTCCCGAAGGCCAACACAATAGGACCAGACTCCTATCATGTTATTCCATGCTAATGTATTCCGAGCATAAGCTTTCTTTGAGCACTCTAATTTTTTCAAAGTAACAACGCCAGAGCCACGACCCAGCCAATTAAGGCTAGGAGCACGCCGTCGGTAAAAGGGACGGAAGGGCAGGTGCACACCGAATAGGCGGACCGACCTTTACGACCCAAGATCCAACTACGAGCTTTTTAACTGCAACAACTTAAATATACGCTATTGGAGCTGGAATTACCGCAGCTACTAGCACCAGACTTTCCCTCCAATGGATCCTCGTTAAGGGATTTAGATTGTACTCATTCCAATTACCAGACTCGATGAGCCCAGTATTGTTATTTATTGTCACTACCTCCCCATGTCAGGATTAGGTAATTTGCGTGATTACTGCCTTCCTTGGATGTGGTAGCCGTTTCTCAGGCTCCCTCTCCGGAATCAAACCCTAATTCTCCGTCAACCGTCACCACCATGGTAGGCCTCTATTCTACCATCGAAAGTTGATAGGGCAGAAATTTGAATGAAGCATCGCCAACACAAAGGTCGTGCGATCCGTCGAGTTATCATGATTCACCGGAGAAGCGAGCAAGCCCGCGCCAGCCTTTTATCTAATAAATGCATCCCTTCCGCAAAGTCGAGACTTGGTGCACGTATTAGCTCTAGAATCACTACGGTTATCCGAGTAGTAAGTTACCATCAAAGAAACTATAACTGATTTAATGAGCCATCCGTGGTTGCACAGTCTGAATTAGTTCATACTTAGACATGCATGGCTTAATCTTTGAGACAAGCATATGACTACTGGCAGGATCAACCAGATAGCATCCTAGCACTTCAAGGCACCCGAGGGCTCTATGGAGAGGCCGCACGGAGTGCCCATCAACGACAGGATATTGATTTCCAAGATACGTATAGGCTTCTTCCTTTTATTCCTTGCAAGGTTGCGAGTGCCGATGAGCGATCCGAGTGGAAATACCACCGAGGGGCGAGGCGAAAGAAAAGGCCAAAAACAAGTGTGGAGGGAGGAGAAGGAACATGCAAAGCAGGGCCGACAAGTGGATTGGGGCAACCGAATGAAGAGAAGGAAACAAGCATAGCCCTCAACCTTCCAAACCGAGTGTGACAGCCACCTAGGCCCCACAAGCTAAACAGTTGCAAGTGTGGGGTTCTTGTGTTTAAAGCTGTACAGCGAGCCTAATGTACCGCAAAAAGAGAAGGTGAAGGGCCCGAGTTAAAACTCCTTTCCGAACGGTCCAACAAGAGAGAGGCCAACTGTCAGATCGGGGAAACCGAAAGAAGAGAGGGAACGCGCAGAGCCCTCGAGCTTCGAAACCAAGTACGGCGACCGCCTAGGCCCCACAAGCATTAGAGGAAATTTGGGGTCTAAAATGGGCCTTATAAGAAAACGTGCCAAAATAAGTTTTTGTGAGTTGGAATTGAAGAACCAATAGAATTTCAATAAAATAAGTCAACCATAATGGTTAAAATTACATATTTGTCATTAAAAAAACTACTTTTTTTGTTCGTATTTTCGACGTATCTCATTGTATTTTTACTCAAATTTCGATCAGGAGAGCTTGTTGGATGCGGAATTTGATTCTACATCCAATGAGCACCCACACTTCATACTTTTGACGGACCCCACTACCCCAAAAACAAGAAATACCTGAAAAAACATGATGATGATGTCATCATCACATTTGTTTTCAGGTATTTCTTGTTTTTGGGGTAGCGGGGTCCATCAAAAGTATGCTGTGTGGGTACTCGTTGGATGCGGAATCAAATTCCGCATCCAACGAGCTCTCCTGATCAAAATTTGAGTAAAAACACAAGGAGATATGTCGAAAATACAAACACAAAAAGTAGTTTTTTTCTTTCTTCCTCCAAAATTAATCAATATTATTTTATTATTTTAACTATTATTTTATTATTTTAACTATTATTTTATTATTTTCCTTAGGAGGCCCATTTTAGACCCCAAAATTCCTCTAATTCTAAACAACTTCAAGTGTGGGGTTCTTATGTTTGAAGCCGTGCAACGAGCCTTATGTACCATGGAAAAATAAGGCAAAGACTCCATGACGAAACTTCTTTCTAAGTGATCCAACGAGAGCAAAGCCAGCAATCAGACCGGGAGAGCCGAAAGAAGAGAAGGAACAAGCAAAGCCCCTCAACCTTCCAAAACCCAGTTCGGTGGCCACCTAGGCCCCACAAGCTAAACAACTATGTCTGTGGGGTTCCTATGTTTAAAGCCGTGGGGCGACCTAATATACCGCAGAAAAGGAAGGCGGAGATTCTAAGTTGAAATGACACTTCCACCGGGAGAGAAGTGCACGATAGGCAACAACGTAGTAATTTAACCAACAGCTTCGAACTGGTGACCGAAAGGGGCAATACATCCAAGGGAAGACCGAAGATGGAAGCCCTCGTGCGAAGCCACCACAAACCCCAAAACTCCACATTGAATCGAAACAGGATTTGTTTTACCGGTGCCTCCAAAGATGAGTATTGCCAACTTTACCGCTCATGTGTTACCAAGTCGAACGATATCCCGTTGAGAGTCGACCGCACTACGAATGACCCAAGGCCAATTTTCAAGCAGACCCGACAAGTAACGCATCCATCGCACCACCCTTCACACGAAATGACACTTCCACCGTGGGAGAAGTGCACGATAGGCAACAACGTAGTAATTTAACCAACTGCTTCGAACCAATGACCGAAAGGGGCATAATATCCGAGAGAAGACCGAAGATGGAAGCCCTCGTGCGAAGCCACCGCAAACCCCAAAACTCCACATTGAATGGAACCTACAGGATTTGTTTTCCCGGTGCCTCTGAAGATGAGCATTTCCAACATTACCACTTATGTGTTACCAAGTCGAACGATAGCCCGTTGAGATTCAACCGCCCTACGAATGACCCGAGGCCAATTTTCAAGCAGACCCGACAAGCAACGCATCCATCGCACCACCCTTCTCACGAAATGACACTTCCACCGGGAGAGAAGTGCACGATAGGCAACAATTTATTAATTTAACCAACAGCTTTGAACCGCTGACCGAAAGGGGAAATACATCCGAGAGAAGACCGAAGCTGGAAGCCCTCGTGTGAAGCCACCACAAACCCCAAAACTCCACATTGAATGGAACTTACAGGATTTGTTTTCTCGGTGCCTCTGAAGATGAGCATTACCAACATTACCGCTCATGTGTTACCAAGCCACACGATATCCCGTTGAGAGTCGACCTCCCTACGAATGACCCAAGGCCAATTTTCAAGTAGACCCAACAAGCAATGCATCCATCGCACCACCCTTCGCACGAAACTATACTTCCACCACGAGAGAAGTGCACAATTATTTACTGTCCTAGTCTCAACCATAAATGATGCCTAAGCAGCGCACACAAGGAGCGCCACAAGGAGCACCCACAAGGAGTGCCCAAGGAGCGCCCACAAGGAGCGCCCAAGGAGCGCACAAGGAGTGCACACAAGGAGCGCACACAAGGAGTGCACGCGAGGAGCGCCCAAGTAGCGCATGCAACGAGCGCCCACAAGGACTGCCCAAGGAGCGCACACAAGGAGCGCACATAAGGAGCGCCCACAAGGAGCGCCCAAGGAGCGCACGCAAGGAGCACCCAAGGAGCGCACACAAGGAGCGCCCACAAGGAGCGCCCAAGGAGCGCCCGCATGGAGCACCCAAATCCTGTCAATTTCTTGCCCACCAAGGCAGTAAAAGGTAAAAAGACAAGGCAGTGAAAGTTAAGGGGTCGGATTGGTCATCGCTTAACGTTTTTAGTGTACTTGGCGGGCATCGTTTATGGTTGAGACTAGGATGGCATCTGATCATCTTCGAGCCCCCAACTTTCATTCTTGATTAATGAAAACATCCTTGGCAAATGCTTTCGCAGTGGTTCATATTTCATAAATCCAAGAATTTCACCTCTGACAATGAAATACGAATGCCCCCGACAATCCCTATTAATCATTACTTCGGTCTCGAAGGCCAACACAATAGGACCAGACTCCTATCACATTATTCCATGCTAATGTATTCATAGCATAAGCTTTCTTTGAGCACTCTAATTTTTTCAAAGTAACAACGCCAGAGCCACGACCCAGCCAATTAAGGCAAGGAGCGCACCGCCAGCAAAAGGGATGGAAGGGCAGGTGCACACCGAATAGGCGGACCGACCTTTACGACCCAAGATCCAACTACAAGATTTTTAACTGCAACAACTTAAATATACACTATTGGAGCTGGAATTACCGTGGCTGCTGGCACCAGACTTGCCCTTCAATGGATCCTCCTTAAGGGATTTAGATTGTACTCATTCCAATTACCAGACTCGATGAGCCCAGTATTGTTATTTATTGTCACTACCTCCCCATGTCAGGATTGGGTAATTTGCGTGCCTGCTGCCTTCCTTGGATGTGGTAGCCGTTTCTCAAGCTCCCTCTCCAGAATCGAACCCTAATTCTCTGTCACCCATCACCACTATGGTAGGCCTCTATCATACCATTGAAAGTTGATAGGGCAGAAATTTCAATGAAGCATCACAATCACAAAGGCCGTGCGATCCCTCGAGTTATCATGATTCACCGGAGAAGCGGGAAATCCTGCGTCGGCCCTTTATCTAATAAATGCATCCTTTCCGTAAAGTCGAGAATTGGTGCATGTATTAGCTCTAGAATTACTACGGTTATCCGAGTAGTAAGGTACCATCAAAGAAACTATAACTGATTTAATGAGCCATCCGCAGTTTCACAGTCTGAATTAGTTCATACTTAGACATGCATGGCTTAATCTTTGAGACAAGCATATGACTACTAGCAGGATCAACCAGGTAGCATCCTAGCACTTCAAGGCACCCGAGGGCTCTATGTAGAGGCCGCTTGGAGCGCCCATCAATGACAAGATATTGATTTCCAAGATACGTATAGGCTTCTTCCTTTTATTCCTTGCAAGGTTGCAAGTGTCGATGAGTGATCCGAGTGGAAATACCACCGAGGGGCGAGGCGAAAGAAAAGGCCAACAACAAGTGTGGAGGGAGGAGAAGGAACATGCAAAGCAGGGCCGGCAACTGGATTGGGGCAACCGAATGAAGAGAAGGAAACAAGCATAGCCCTCAACCTTCTAAACCGAGTGTGACGGCCGCCTAGGCCCCACAATCTAAACAGCTGCAAGTGTGGGGTTCTTGTGTTTAAATCCGTGCAGCGAGCCTAATGTACCGCAGAAAGAGAAGGTGAAGGGCCCGAGTCAAAACTCCTTTCCGAACGGTCCAACAAGAGAGAGGCCAATGGTCAGATCAGGGCAACCGAAAGAAGAGAGGGAATGCGCAGAGCCCTCGAGCTTCGAAACTGAGTACGGTGGCCGCCTAGGCCCCACAATCTAAACAACTACAAGTGTGGGGTTCTTATGTTTGAAACCGTGCAGCGAGCCTTATGTACCGCAGAAAAATAAGGCAAAGACTCCACGTTGGAACTTCTTTCCGAGCGATCCAACGAGAGCAAATCCAGCAATCGGACTGGGAGAGCTGAAGGAAGAGAAGGAACAAGCAAAGCACCTCAACCTTCCAAAACCTGGTACGGCGTCCACCTGGGCCCCACAAGATAAACAGCTATGTTTGTGGGGTTCCTATGTTTAAAGCCATGGGGTGACCTAATATACCGCAGAAAAGGAAGGCAGAGATTCTAAGTCGAAACTTTTTTTTGAACGGTCCGATGAGAGCAAAGCCGACAGGTAGATTAGGGCAACCGAAAGAAGAGAAGGAACAAGCAGAGCCCCTCAACCTTCCAAAACCCGGTACAGCGGCCACCTGGGCCCCACAAGCTAAACAACTATGTCTGTGGGGTTCCTATGTTCAAAGCCGTGGGGTGACCTAATATACCGCAGAAAAGGAAGGCAGAGATTCTAAGTTGAAACTCCTTTCCCGATGGTCCAACAAGAGCGAATCCGACAGTGAGATTGGGGCAACCGAAAGAAGAGAAGGAACAAGCAGCGCCCTCAACCTTTGAAACCGAGTACGATGGCCGCCTAGGCCCCACAAGATAAAGAGCTGCAAGTGTGGGGTTCTTGTGTTTAAATCCGTGCAATGAGCCTAATATACCGTGGAAAGAGAAGGGTGGAGATTCCAAGTCGAGACTCCTTTCCGAACGGTCCAGCGAGAGCGAATCCGACAGCTAGAACGGGGCCAACCGAACGAACAAAAGGAACAAGCACAGCCCTCAAGCCTTTGAAACTGAGTACGGCGGCTTCCTAGGCCCCACAAGCTAAACAACTGCAAGTTTGGGGTTCTTATGTTTAAAGCCATGCGGTGAGCCTAATATACCACGGAAAATGAAGGTGAATATTCCAAGTCGAAACACCTTTCCGAACGGTGCAACAAGAGCGAAGATGACAACCAGATTGGGGCAAACGAAAGAAGAGAAGGAACAAGCAGATCCCTTGACCTTCGAAACCGAGTACGACGACCTCCTAGGCCCCACAAACTAAACAGCTGCAAGTGTGGGGTTCTTATGTTTAAAGCCGTGCAACAAGCCTGATATACCGCAGAAAAAGGAGGTGAAGGTTTCAGGTCGAAACCTCTTTTCGAACGCGCCACTGAGAGCAAAGCCGACAGTCAAATTGGGGTGACCGAAAGAAGAGAAGGAACAAGAAAAGCCCTCAACCTTCAAAATCGAGTACGACAGCCGCCTAGGCCCCACAAGCTAAATAGCTGCAAGTGTGGGGTTCTTGTGTTTAAAGCCGTGCAGGGAGCCTAATATACCGCAGAAAAAAGAAGGTGTAGATTCCACATCGAATCTTCTTTTCATACGATCCAACGAGAGAAAACCTATGGACGGAGTGAAGAGGTCCGAAACAAAGACGAACAAGGCAACCCTCCACCTTTCATGCCAAGCATTGAGACAAAACCTGTGAGTTTGCCCCCCCAGCTAAACAGCGTGACAGTGAGACCTTATCGCTTGCGGCCGTCTCAATGCGAGGACAAGCCATGGCGAGAGCGTTCCACCCTGCATCTCTATTCAGAACAATCCTCCTCGACCAAGTAGAATGGACTTTTCTGTGGGAAGGTATACATCGGCCCAATAGCACTGCTACCGATACAAGTACAAAGCAAACCGATTCCAAAACTCTTTGGCCACATTATTAAATAGACTCCAAATCCAACGCAAGCGAAGATGGTAAGCGAAGTTAGAAGAGTGCCGTCATGTTGAGGAAAAACTTCAACTGCCCATTAAAAAAACCGAACCTCGAAATGCTTTCGAAGGAAGCACACCATTGATGCGCCCCTACCAAAAATCCCTTCGTTGCTCTTACAAATGATCTCCGGTTGCACAACATGCCAACATGGAAAAAGTACAAGCACAATAGATAGGTCTCCATAGAGACCTAACAGTGAAAAGGAAATCCCTCGTTCAAAGCCACCACAAACCCCAAAACTCCACGTTGAATGGAAACAGGATTTGTTTTATCGGTGCCTCCGAAGATGAGCATTGCCAACTTTACCGCTCATGTGTTACCAAGTCGAACGATAGCCCGTTGACCACACTACGAATGACCCGAGGCCAATTTTCAAGCAGACCCGACAAGCAACGCATCCATCGCACCACCCTTCACACGAAATGACACTTCCACCGAGAGAGAAGTGCACGATAGGCAACAACGTAGTAATTTAACCAACTACTTCGAACCAACAACTGAAAGGGGCATAATAGCCGAGAGAAGACCGAAGATGGAAGCCCTCGTGCGAAGCCACCGCAAACCCCAAAACTCCACATTGAATGGAACCTACAGGCTTTGTTTTCCCGGTGACTCCGAAGATGAGCATTGCCAACATTACCGCTCATGTGTTACCAAGTTGAACGATAGCCTGTTGAGAGTCGACCGTGTCACAGCCACACTTCGCAAGCGCTCTTGACTCGCCAAAGGTAGTGTGCAGCACTGCCAGGAAGGTTGCTTGAGGGATTGCCTGCCCAAGTGCCTATACTGCAGACTACGCCTTAACCCTGCGGAAACGATTTTTATGTCTTTTTAACTTTAACTCTTATACTGTTTACTTAGTCATTAGCCTTGCCAACACATTCAAAACTTAGATAAAAACAATTAAAATGCAACACTAAGTAAAATACAGTACACAGAGAAATATGGTGGGTTGCCCAACCTGGTAGAGCCCTTTAAACTTGTATAAAAATGGAACAGTATTACATAAACGGAGTTGCCCAAGGTAGAGCTCCTGGTGCATGCCCAACTCGGCTGCTACACCCAGAAAATACCAGAGATACTAAAATGTAAAATACTGTCTCTTTGCCAAAGACGCCCAGCCTCCTCTGCCTCTCCTCAGCGATGCCGCAGACCTCTATGTAGTTCTATTCTGTTCCCTTAGATTTCCAGTAGCTTGATCCTCCTTGATCAACCTCCTTTTTTGGATCCTTTCTTGGATGATTTGAAATGAATTTCAATTCGTTTACTTATAGCCTTCTAGGTGTCTTGCCCATGTCAACTTGCCATCTTGCTTACCGCACAAGTCACCCCTTGCCGGTTCACCAAGTCAACATCAAAACACACTTGGACCACTTAACCGTTCCGTTGATGTCACCACACCAAGGTTCACTTTGACTTAGGCGTTCACGGGCCCACTTGCCGAAGCCTCTAGAGTGTCACGCGCAGACTTTTCTAGTGATCCGCGCGCCCCTTTACTTTGACCGAAGCGTCCATGTAGTTGACCACCGTTCATCGCTAACCATGCCGTCGTGCGTGTGCGCTCGTCACCCAACTACTGTCGTCCGCACGTCCGTCGGTTTACTTACCAAAACGCTCTTTTACTGGAGCACCCAACTGTCCGCACATCTGTCTGTCCGCACCTCCATCCGTACATCTATCCATCCGCACATAGGGGTCGTCCGCACGTTTGGGTCGCGCGCCCACACCGAGGATCGCGCGCCTGTTTTTCCAAACACCTTCACTAACTTGCATGCCCATCCGCATGCTCAAGGGTCACGCACCTCAAAGGTGTCGCATGCCCATCATCAATGTCATCTTTGCCAAGGGGTGCCCGTGCCAAGTCACGTGGGCACTGACCTTGGGGCGCGCCACATTCTCGACCTCCGTGCTAGTGGTGAATGTGGGCGCTTGCTATATTTTCCAAGTGAGAGTGCAACTCCATGCCGAACTGTCATGTCCATGACACCTTGCCCAAGTGTGTCGCCACTTAGGTGTGCTGAAAAACGTGGCTGTGACAGCCTCCCCCACTTAAAATTGTTGCCGTCCCAGCAACGTCAACTGCTGCAACCTCTGTGTGAACTCAAGCCACACTGCCGCAACATCTGAGCTGTTCAAAACTCAACCGCAGTACTGCTTTCTTGACCACCTACTTCCAACCTATGCTCCATGCCTTCCTTCCTATTTCCGTTTGTTATGCACCTCAAGGAAAAACCGGCTAGGTAGCTAATCCAACCGTGCGTTCATCACTTAAGACAAACTTCCCCATTCTAGAATCATGTTGCTAGCATTCTTCTTTTCAGTGTCCGCAAGCCTCCTGCACTTTACCTTGGTGAAAAACTATCTTTTAGGCCACCTTTCCAAAGGTGCCTAGGGCCTCACCGTTGTCGCCAAAGACGGTGAGCCCAACCACTGCTAGCTCAAGAAAAAAGACATGGACGGTGCCATAGGCCTCCACCGCCCGTATCTTCCAAACCAAACTGTCTAAAGTCGACTGCGTCGCTACTCGCACTAAGCTCTTTCAACCGATCCCAATACTCTGTAAACCCGACACCATCAGCCATCCAAGTACTCATATCTGCCGCAAGCTCCGTGCGGTCATTTGAGCAAACCGAAGACACCATCTTCGTCTGCTGTGACCTCTTCTTGGCCCACTTCTTGGCTGCTTTACTTGTCCCTTCAAATGGCTTGCTTTCTTTATCGTCGCACGTTTCAATGTACTTTGACGTCTCCAAGGATGCCAACATCTCCTGTTTTTGAAGAATGCATAACTCTACCACAGCTTCCTTAGCCACTTCTTCTTTTACCGGTTCCAACAACCACTTGCTTTCCAAATGAGCAAGTACCGCAACAACTTCGATTGGTTGGCAGCCAACCTGCTGCAACCGCTCTTGTGTCAACTCTTTTTCTAGAATGCCTATGGCATGGATGCAAATTGCCACTATGTCCTCTGCATCACGGGGTGCATCAACTTCTCTGGTGCTTTCTCCATCCAAGACTTCTTCCAAAATCTGCGTTTCTGCCGCAACCTACGTCTCCTCCACAACCTGCGTTTCTAAACCTTGCATTTCTGCCACAACCTGCGTGTCCTCTAGAACCTGTGATTTGGCCAACACCTCCTTGTGTGACTCTGCCTCAAGGTTCTTTTCAACTGAAGTGTCATTGCCCAATCTGTTGCACGACATCTCCAATGTGCCTTCATTAGCAACCTTCACACATGCTACCGGAAAATCCAACTGTTCCTTCTCATGCTACCGCAAAGGATCCTCTGAAATGCACAAGGCATCAATCTCCTCATAGATCGAAGCCATGCGTTTTTCCAACACTACTAACGTTCCTGCTGTGAATAGATCAGCCTTTACCTCAATACTTGGCTTGCTGTTCTTTGCCAAAACCGTCTTCTTCCCTATGCTTTGCTGCGGTAAGTGCTTACACTTATCCGGGTCTTCGAAAATCCGTACCGAAGTCACCCACGGTTTGTATCCCAGCCTGCTTTTCTGTGTCATAGGTAAGATCCATGTTCCGTCTTCTCCTAAGAACACCATCCATCCTGCATGCAGAACTGGCACTGCCTTAGCCAAACGAAGAAAGTCCTGTCCCAAGATCAAAGAGTGATCATCCAATGGAACAACTTTCAAGTCCATCTTGTTGTGCCACCTTCCAACTCGAATAGGTGCTGCGCATATCTTCCCTGTCACATCTCTTACCACAGAGTTCACTGCCTTGAACTTTGCTTGGCAGCTTTCCATGCCACTGTGAAGGGACCCCGCAGTCTTCCTGCTCACCAAACTGTGAGATGAACCTGTGTCAACCAATGCAGAAACCCTCAGGCCACTCATCGTCGTTTCCATGAATTCCAAACCTTGCTGCACAATACTTTGCCAATCTGCATTACGACCCCTGGCCGTTTCGCTAAGGCAAGCTTCAATTGCCTTCACCGTCTCGGAAATCTCATTAGAAGGTGCCTCTTCCAGCACTCTCATTGTTGTCAACCTTTCTATAGAACCCTCTCCCGCAATAGCTCCTGCCCTAAACGGAATTTCTTCACGTAGTGGTTCTATTCACAACGATAACACGCAACTGTCTTCTTTTCTAATTTTTCCGTTTTCTCTTGTCTTGGCCCTCCCTGAGTGCCTTCTGACTTAGCTTTACTTCGAGTAGCCTGCGATCGTCGTTCTTCTTGCTCCCTTTCATGTTGAAGCATTTCCTCAAGAACTCATCCCACTTCTCGAATGCATCTTGCTGTCTCTTTCAACGCGGCTGATACTTGTTCACATCCTGCTGTGAATGTTTCACTCAGCTTTGCAACCGAATCGGTGGTCTGCCCTTCGACCGAAACTACTGTCATCTCTGTAAGTGGTTTAAACACTTGCAAGAATTTCTGCACAAGTGTCTCCTTCTTGCCGAAGTCTGCCATCTGACTCGTTTCTATTACTGCGGATCCGCAGACTCAAACTACTGCCGAATCCAACCTTGACGTCAAGCCACCTACTTGTCCATCCAACACTTTTCTAAGTGCTGCAGCTGTCGCACTCCCGGAGCGCACAACTTTTCTGGGTCAATCTGCTGAAACGGGTGTTTTCCAAATGCGCCACTTCTAGATCACCTGTGGAACGCACCCACCTTGGCACACTTTCATTTTTCTTGAGCGCACTTCAAAAACTGGCGCTTTTCATTTTTCTGTCGAACTGCAGCTATCTGAACACGCACGCTTCCCTGAAACGTACGTTTCTATTTTTCTGGAGCACTCGTCCTGAGCACGCAGCTCTGCGGCTGCGGAGCGCTTATCCCCTGAGCGCTCGGCTCCTCCCGTGGAGCCTGCAACTTCCTACTGCAGTGCGCGTGGTTTCTGGCCGCGCGTCTTCTGTCTGCCGAGCGCTCGGCTCCTCCCATGGAGCCCGCAACTTCCTACCGCGGTGCGCGTGGTTTCTGGCCGCGTGTCTTCTGTCTACCGACCGCCTGCTCTTGCGGTGCGCACTGTCTGCAGTGCGACCATTAATGTGGTGCGACCTATCTTCGGTGCGCCCACCCTGCGGTGTGCACTATCTGCGGTGCGCACCCTCTGCGGTGCGCACCCTCTGCGGTGCGCACTGTCTGCGGTGCGCGCCCTCTGCGGTGCGCACTGTCTGCAGAGCACTCGCCTCCTTGTGGAGCATCCATCTGTGGAGCGTCTAAGCTACGGACGCTTGTCCGAGCCTATGGAGCGTTACCAAAAATTTCCTCATTGCAACCACCTATCGCATGAACTTCTCCAAACTGTGGCTCTGCTCAAAACTTCTCCAAGTCTTAGCTCTGATACCACCTGCTTTCCAAGCAGTGGTGAAGAGCGAACCCTGCTATAGCTCAGATCTGATACCACCTGTCACAGCCACACTTCGCAAGCGCTCTTGACTCACCAAAGGTGGTGTGCGGCACTGCTAGGAAGGATGCTTGAGGGATTGCCTGCCCAAGTGCCTATCCTACAGACTACGCCTTAACCCTGCGGAAATGATTTTTATGTCTTTTTAACTTTAACTCTTATACTGTTTACTTAGTCATTAGCCTTGCTGGCACATTCAACACTTAGCTAAAAACCAGTAAAATGCAACACTAATTAAAATACAGTACACAGAGAAATATGGTGGGTTGCCCAACCTGGCAGAGCCCTTTAAACTTGTATAAAAATGGAACAGTATTACATAAACGGAGTTTCCCAAGGCAGAGCTCCTGGTGCACGCCCAACTCGGCTACTACAACCAGAAAATACCAGAGATACTAAAATGTAAAAGATTGTCTCTTTGCCAAAGTCGCCCAGCCTCCTCTGCCTCTCCTCAGCGATGTCGCAGACCTCTGTGTAGTTCTGTTTGTTCCCTTAGATTTCCAGCAGCTTGATCCTCCTTGATCAACCTCCTTTTTTGGATCCTTTCTTGGATGATTTGAAATGACTTGCACTTCGTTTACTTATAGCCTTCTAGGTGTCTTTCCCATGTCAACTTGCCATCTTGCTTACCACACAAGTCACCCCTTGTCGGTTCACCAAGTCAACATCAAAACACACTTGGCCCACTTAACCGTTCCGTTGATGTCACTGCACCAAGGTTCACTTTGACTTAGGCGTTCACGGGTCCACTTTCCGAAGCCTCTAGAGTGTCATGCGCACACTTTGCTGGTGAGCCGCGCGCCCCTTTACTTTGACCGAAGCGTCCATCTAGTTGACCGCCGTTCGTCGCTAACCATGCCATCATGCATGTGCACCCGTCACCCAACTTCTATCGTCTGCACGTCCGTCGGTTTACTTACCAAAATTCTCTTTTACTGAAGAGCCCAACTGTCCGCACATCTGTCCGTCCGCACCTCCGTCCGCACATAGGGGTCACGCGCCCACACCGAGGATCGCGCGCCTATTTTGCCGAACACCTTCACTAACTCGCATGCCCATCCGCACGCTCAAGGGTTGCGTGCCTCAAAGGTGTCGCACGCCCATCATCAATGTCATCTTTTCCAAGGGGCGCCCATGCCAATTCATGTGGGCGCTGACCTTGGGGCGCGCCACATTCTCAACCTCCGTGTCGGTGGTGAATGTGGGCGCTTGCTATCTTTGCCAAGCGAGAGCGCAACTCCATGCTGAACTGTCATGTCCACGACACCTTGCCCAAGTGTGCCGCCACTCAGGTGTGCTAAAAAATGTGGCTGTGACAGACCGCCCTACGAATGATCCAAGGCCAATTTTCAAGCATACCCAACAAGCAACGCATCCATCGCACCACCCTTCACACGAAATGACACTTCCACCGGGAGATAAGTGCACGATAGGCAACAACGTAGTAATTTAACCAATAGCTTTGAACTGGCGACCAAAAGGGGCAATACATCCGAGAGAAGACCGAAGATGGAAGCCCTCGTGCGAAGCCACCACAAACCCCAAAACTCCACATTGAATGGAACTTACAGGCTTTGTTTTCCCGGTGCCTCCGAAGATGAGCATTTCCAAAATTACCGCTCATGTGTTACGAAGCCGCACGATAGCCCATTGAGAGTCGACCGCCATACCAATGACCCGAGGCCAATTTTCAAGTAGACCCAATAAGCAACGCATCCATCGCACCACCCTTCGCATGAAACTACACTTCCACCGCGAGAGAAGTGCACGATAGGCAACAATGTAGTAATTTAACCAACAGCTTCGAACCGGTGACCGAAAGGGGCAACACATCTGAGAGAAGATAGAAGATGGAAGCCCTTGTGCGAAGCCACCGCAAACCCCAAAACTCCACGTTGAATGGAACTTACGGGTTTTGTTTTCCCGGTGCCTCCAAAGATGAGCATTGCCAATATTACCGCTCATGTGTTACCGAGCCGCGCGATAGCCCGTTGAGAGTCGACCACCCCACAAATGACCCGAGGCCAATTTTCAAGTAGACCCGACAAGCAACGCATCCATCGCACCACCCTTAACATGAAATTACTTTTCCAACCTGAAGCCCACCAAGGGAGTAATAGGGAAAAAGACAAGGCAGTGGAAGTTAAGGAGTCGGATTGGTCACCACTTAATGTTTTTAGTACACTTACGCAGCAAATGAAGGGCCTAGAGGGCACCCACAACGATCGCCCAAAGAATGGCTCTACCGCAAGTCCCGTCAAACTCATTCCCACCAAGGGAGTAATAGGGAAAAAGACAAGGTAATGGAAGTTAAGGGGCCGGATTGGTCACCACTTAACCTTTTTAGCACACTCGTGTGGCAAACAAAGGGTAGCTCCCCAAGGAGCGCACACAAAGAGCGCCCCAATGAGCGCACACAAGGAGCACCCAAGCAGCGCACCCAAGGAGCGCACACAAGGAGCGCCCACAAGGAGCGCCCAAGCAGCGCCCACAAGGAGCGCCCCAAGGAGCGCCCGCAAGGAGCACCTAAGGAGCGCACGCAAGGAGCGCCCAAGGAGCGCATGCAAGGAGCACCCAAGGAGCGCCCAAGGAGCACCCACAAGGAGTGCCCAAGGAGCGCCCAAGGAGCGCACACAAGGAGCGCCCACAAGGAGCGCCCACAAGGAGCGCACGCAAGGAGCGCACGCAAGGAGCGCATGCAAGGAGCGCCCAAGGAGTGCCCAAGGAGTGCCCACAAGGAGCGCCCAAGTAGCGCACACAAGGAGCGCCCACAAGGAGCGCCCAAGGAGCGCTGACAAGGAGCGCCCAAGGAGCGCACACAAGGAGCGCACAAGGAGCGCACACAAGGAGTGCACATAAGGAGCGCACGCAAGGAGTGCCCAAGGAGCGCCCAAGGAGCGCATGCAAGGAGCGCCCACAAGGAGCGCCAAAGGAGCGCACACAAGGAGTGCCCACAAGGAGGGCCCAAGGAGCACACACAAGGAGCACATGCAAGGAGTGCCCAAGGAGCGCCCACAAGGAGCGCCCAAGGAGCGCACACGAGTGCCCACAAGGAGCGCCCAAGGAGCACCCGCATGGAGCGCCCAAATCCAGTCAATTTCTTGCCCACCAAGGGAGTAAAAGGTAAGAAGACAAGGTAGTGAAAGTTAAGGGGTCGGATTGGTCACTGCTTAACATTTTTAGTGCACTTGGCGGGAAAAAGGAGTGCCCAAAAGGTGTGCCCAAGGAGCGCCCACAAGGAGCGCCCAAAAGGTGCGCCCGTAAGGAGCGCCCAAGGAGCGCCCGCTAGGAGCGCCCACAAGGAGTGCCCAAGGAGCGCCCGCTAGGAGCGCCCACTAGGAGCACCCAAGGAGCGCCCACAAGGAGCGCCCAAGGAGCACCCATAAAGAGCGCCCAAAAGGTGCACCCAAGGAGCGCCCACAAGGAGTGCCCAAGGAGCGCCCACTAAGAGCGCCGAAGGAGCGCCCACTAAGAGCGCCCAAGGAGCACCCATAGGGAGTGCCCCAAGGAATGCACAGCGGGAACACGCACAAGGAGCGCCCAAGGAAAGGCCCGAACCGAAAGCCCGTCAAATTCACGCCCGCCAAGTGAGTGATAGACAAAAAGACAAGCTGGCGGGATTTAAGGAGTCGAATTGGTCATGACTAAACGTTTTTAGCTCGCTTTCCCAGCAAATGAAGGGCCCCATTAAAAGTGTTGAAGGAACGAGCCGAACCCAAAGCCCGTCAAAGTCATTCCCACCGAGTGAGCGACCAACAAAAAGACAAGCTAGCGGCAGTTAAGGAGTCGGGTTGGTCACCACTAAATGTTTTTAGCTCGCTTTCCCAACAAACGAAGGGCCCCATCAAGAGTGTAGAAGGAACTACTCGAACGCAAAGCCCATCAAATTCATGCCCACCAAGTGAGCAACTGACAAAAAGACAAGGTAGTGGGAGTTAAGGAGAGGAATCGGTGATCACCACTTAACCTTTTTCGCTCACTTGCCCGGAAAATGAAGGGCCCATCAGGAGCACCCAAGGAATGGCTCAAACCGAAAGCCCATCAAAGTCTCACCCGCCAAGTGAGCGATAGGAAAAAGGGCAAGCCAGTGGGAGTTGAGGAGTCGGATTGGTCACCACATAACGTTTTTAGCTCACTTTCCAGGCAAACGAAGGGCCCCATCAAGAGCACCGAAGGAACGACTTGAACCCAAATCCCGTCAAAGTCATGCCCACCAAGTGAGCAACCAACAAAAAGACAAGGTAGTGGGAGTTAAGGAGAGGACTTGGTCGCCACTTAACGTTTGTGGCTCACTTTCCTGAAAAATGAAGGGCCCATCAGGAGCGCCCAAGGGACGGCTCGAACCGAAAGACCTTGAAAGTCATGCCCGCCAAGTGAGTGATAGGAAAAAAGGAAAGCTAGTGGGAGTTAAGGAGTCGGATTGGTCACCACCTAACGGTTTTAGCTCACTTGCCCGGCAATCGAAGGGCCCCATCAAGAGCACCGAAGGAACCGCTCGAACCCAAATCCCATCAAATTCATTCTCACCAAGCGAGCGACCGACAAAAAGACAAGGCAGTGGGAGTTAAGGAGAGGAATTGGTCACCACTTAACGTTTTTGGCTCGCTTTCCCGGCAAACGAAGGGCCCCATCAAGAGCACCGAAGCAACGAATCGAACCCAAAGCCCATCAAAGTCATGCCCACCAAGCGAGCGACCAACAAAAAGACAAGGTAGTGGGAGTTAGGGAGAGGAATTGATCACCGCTTAACGTTTTTGGCTCGCTTTCCCGAAAAATGAAGGGCCCATCAGGAGCGCACACAAGGGGCGGCTCGAACCGAAAGCCCGCCAAGTGAGTGATAGGCCAAAAGAAAAGCTAGAGGGAGTTAAGGAGCCGGATTTGTCACCACTCAACGTTTGTTAGCTCGCTTGCTCGGAAAATGAAGGACCCCATCAATAGCGCCGAAGGTACGGCTCAAACCCAAAGCCCGCCAAAGCCATGCCCACCAATTGAGCAACCGACAAAAAGGCAAGGTAGTGGGAGTTAAGGAGTCGGACTGGTCACCACTCAACGTTTTTAGCTCACTTTCCTGGCAAGCAAAGGGCCCCATCAAGAGCGTCGAAGGAACGCCTCGAACCCAAATCCCATAAAAGTCATGCCCACCAAGTGACCGACCGACAAAAAGACAAGGTAGCGGCAGTTAAGGAGAGGAATCAGTCACCACTTAACGTGTTTCGCTCACTTGCCCAGAAAATGAAGGGCCCATACAAAGCGCCCAAGGAATGGCCCGAACCGAAAGCCCATCAAAGTGATGCCCGCCAAGTGAGTGGCAAGCAAAAATACAAGTTGATGGGAGTTGAGGAGCCGGATTGGTCACCACATAACGTTTTTAGCTCGCTTGCCCGGCAAACGGAGGGCCCCATTAAGAGCGTCGAAGGAACGGCTTGAACCCAAAGCCCGTCAAATTCATGCCCACCAAGTGAGCGACCAACAAAACACAAGGTAGTGGGAGTTAAGGAGAGGAATTGGTCGCCACTTAACGTTTGTGACTCACTTGCATGAAAAACGAAGGGCCCAACAGGAGCGCCCATGGAACGACTCGAACCGAAATCCCGTCAAAGTCATGCCCGCCAAGAGAGTGATAGGCAAAAAGGCAAGCAAGTGGGAGTTAAGGAGTCAGATTGGTCACCACTTAACATTTTTTGCTCGCTTCCCTAGAAAACGAAGGGCCCCATCAAGAGCATCAAAGGAACTGCTCGAACCTAAAGCCCGTCAAAGTCATGCCCACCAAGTGAGTGACCAACAAAAAGACAAGGTAGGGGGAGTTAAGGTGTCAGATTGGTCACCACGTAACGTTTTTAGCTCGCTTACCCGACAAACGAAGGGCCCCATCAAGAGCACTGAAGGAACGGCTCGAACCCAAATCCCGTCAAAGTCATGCCCACCAAGTGAGCGACCGACAAAAAGGAAATCCAGTGGGAGTTAAGGAGTTGGACTGGTCACCACTTAACGTTTTCAGCTCGCCTACCCGAAAAAATGAAGGGCCCATCAGGAGCACCCAAGGAACAGCTCGAACCGAAAGCCCGTCAAAACCATGCCCACCAAGTGAGTGATAGGCAAAAGGACAAGCTGGAGGGAGTTAAGGTGTCGGATTGGTCACCGCTTAATGTTTTTAGCTCGCTTTCCTGGCAAATGAAGGGCCCCATCAAGAGCGTCGAGGGAACGACTCGAACCCAAATCCCGTCAAATTCATGCCCACCAAGCGAGAGACTGACAAAAAGACGAGGTAGTGGGAGCAAAGGAGAGGAATTGGTCACCGCTTAACATTCTTATCCCACTTGCCCGAAAAACGAAGGGCCCATCAGGAGCACACACAAGGAGCGGCTCGAACCGAAAGCCGGTCAAAGTCATGCCCACCAAGTGAGGGATAGGCCAAAAGACAAGCTAGTGGGAGTTAATGAGTCAGAGTCAGATTGGGCACCGCTCCCATTTTTTTATCTCACTTTCCCGGCAAATGAAGGGCCCCATCAAGAGCGCGGAAGGAGTGGCTCGAACCGGAAGCCCGTCAAAGCCATGCCCACCGAGTGAGCGATAGGCAAAAAGACAAGCTAGCGGGAGTTAAGGAGTCAGGTTGGTCACCAGTGAACATTTTTAGCTCACTTTCCTAGCAAATGAAGGGCCCCATCAACAGCGCCGAAGGAACGGCTCGAACCCAAATCCCGTCAAAGTCATGCCCACCAAGTGAGCGACCGACAAAAAGACAAGGCAGTGGGAGTTAAGGAGAGGAATCGGTCACCACTTAACATTTTTTGCTCACTTGCCTGGAAAACAAAGGGCCCATCAGGAGCACCCAAGGAACGACTAGAACCGAAAGCCCGTCAAAGTCTCGCCCACCAAGTGAGTGATAGGAAAAAAGACAAGCCAGTGGGAGTTGAGGAGCCAGATTGGTCACCACATAACATTTTTAACTCGCTTTCCCAGCAAACGAAGGGCCCCATCAAGAGCGTCGAAGGAACGGCTCGAACCCAAAGCCCGTCAAAGTCATCCCCACCAAGTGAGTGACCAACAAAAAGACAAGGCAGTGGGAGTTAAGGAAAGGAATTGGTCGCCACGTAATGTTTGTGGCTCACTTGCCCAAAAAACGAAGGGCCCATCAAGAGCGCCCAAGGGACGGCTCAAACCGAAAGCCCATGAAAGTCATGCCCACCAAGTGAGTGACAGGCAAAAAGATAAGCCAGCAGGAGTTAAGGAGTTGGATTGGTCACCCCTTGATGTTTTTAGCTCGCTTTCCCAGCAAATGAAGGGCCCCATCAAGAGCGCCGAAGGAACGGCTCGAACCCAAACCCCGTCAAATTCATTCCCACCAAGTGAGCGACCAACCAAAAGACAAGGCAGTGGGTGTTAAGGAGAGGAATTGGTCACCACTTAACGCTTTTAGCTTGCTTGCCCAAAAAAACAAAGGGCCCATCAGGAGCGCTCGAGGAACGGCTCGAACCGAAAGCCCGTCAAAGTCATGCCCGCCAAGTGAGTGATGGGCAAAAGGACAAGCTAGTGGGAGTTAAGGGGTCACATTGGCCATCGCTTAACTTTTTTAGCTTGCCTGCATGGAAAACGAAGGGCCCCATCAAGAGCGTCGAAGGAATGACTCGAGCCCAAATCCCGTCAAAGTCATTCCCACCAAGGAGAGGAATTTGTCACCACTTAACGTCCTTAGCTCCCTTGCTCGAAAAATGAAGGGCCCATTAGGAGCACACACAAGGGGCGGCTCGAACCGAAAGCCCGTCAAAGTCATGCCCGCCAAGAGAGTGATAGGCAAAAAGACAAGTCGGCGGCAGTCGAGGAGTCGGATTGGTCAACGCTCAACATTTTTAGCTCGCTTTCCCAGCAAACAAAGGGCCCCATCAAGAGCGTCGAAAGAATGGCTTGAACCCAAAGGCCGTCAAAGTCATGCCCACCAAGTGAGCAACCGACAAAAAGACAAGGTAGTCGGGGAGTTGAGGACAGGAATCGGTCGCCACTTAACGGTTTTAGCTCACTTTCCCGAAGAACGAAGGGCCCCCCAGGAGCGCCCAAGGAACGGCTCGAACCGAAAGCCCGTCAAAGGCATGCCCTCCAAGTGGGTGATAGGAAAAAAGACAGGCTAGTGGGAGTTAGGGAGTCGGATTGGTCACCACTTAAACGTTTTTAGCTCGCTTGCCCAGCAAACGAAGGCCCCATCAAGAGCGCCCGAGGAACGACTCGAACCCAAATCCCGCCAAAGTCATGCCCACCAAGCGAGTGACCATCAAATGGGCAAGGTAGTGGGAATTTAAGGAGAGGGACTGGTCACTACTTAACGTTTTTAGCTCACTTTCCCGTAAAACGAAGGGCCAATCAGGAGCACCCAAGGAACGGCTCGGACGCGAAGCCCATCAAAGTCGTGCCCAACAAGTGAGTGACCAAAAAAGAGAAAAGGCATTGGTGGCCACTTAACGTTTTTTAGCTCACTTTCCCAAAAAATGAAGGGCCCATCAAGAGAACCCACAAGGGGCGCCCACAAGGAGCGCCTAAGGAGAGCCCACCAGGAGGACCCACAAGGGGCGCGGAAGGTGCTCCAACAAGGAGCGCACATGAGGGGCGCCTAAGGAATGGCTTGAACGCAAATCCCGTCAAATTCATGCCCACCAGGTGAGTGACCAGCCAAAAGACAAGGCAGTGGGAGTGAGGGAGACATATTTTTCACCACTTAACGTTTTCAGCTCGTTTTCCCAGCAAACGAATGGCCCAAGGAGCACCCATGGGGAACCCACATGGAGCACCCACAAGGAGCGCCCAAGGAGCACCCACAAGGAGCGCCCGAGGGGTGGACGAGGTGCGTCGACAAGGACTGCCCAAGGAATGACCGAGGCACGGATGAGGTGCACCGACAAGGACTACCCAAGGAAGGCCCGAGGCACGGACAAGATGCGCCGACAAGGACTGCCCAAAGAACGCCCACACGGAAAGCCCAAGGAACGGCTCAGGCCCAAAGATTTTCAAAGTGATGCCCTCCAAGTGAGTGGCCAGAAAAAAGACAAGGTAGCGGGAGTTAAGGAGAGGGATTGGTCACCACTAAACATTTTTAGCACACTTTCCCGACAAACGAAGGTCCCACAAGGAGCGCCCAAGGAACGACTCGAACACAAAGCCCGCAAAAGCCATGCCCACCG
>LPNX011218499.1:142547-164920 GCA_001517045.1 Pseudotsuga menziesii
CCCCGCCCGCCTTGCACCGATTCGCACCCCGCTCAAGGGGACAAAGACCACCGCTGATCCATGCAAGGCAGTGGGCATCGCATGCATTTCAGTCGATCGCACCGCACAGGGCCCGGACAGCCATATCTGCTCCTACCCCCGACTTGCGGGGGAGCGCGTTTGTTGGATGCGACGCCCAAACAGACGTGCCCTCGGTCGAGGCCTCGGGCGCAAATTGCGTTCAAAAACCCAATGATTCACAAGATTCTGCAATTCACACTAAGTATCGCATTTCGCTACGTTCTTCATCATAACGAAAGCCGAGATATCTGTTGTCGAGAGTCATTTCACGTAGTTTACCGACAAATCCCCCGCCCACACGGCGGAGTGCAACTGCGACCAATAGAAAAATCCTGCGACGCATATGCTGCATCTGTATAACGATACCGATCGGAGATGAGCCTCATGCGAGGCAAGTTAGAAGCACACCGGGAGGGATGGATGGGCCTCGACAAGAGCATCGCTCATGAAGCCAGAGTGGGGCACTCAAAAAGCAATCGAGTGGAGGACTAGGGTGGCCAACCCAGCAGCTTGCGCTGCATTTCATCCATCCATCGACCGCCTCAAGGAGCAACCAAGTGGAGGACTAGGGTGGCCAACCCAACAGCTTGTGTCGTGTTTCATCCATCCATCCATCACCTCTCGAGTGTCCCCAATCAGCAAAGGCAAAGGAAAAACGAGGCAGGGGACATTGCTACCTAACCAAAACGACAACCACGAGCGCTCTAGGAGGCTCGAGGCTTTCGCTAAGGAGCATCGTTCCAACATGTCTCTTGCAAATCGAGGCCAAGAGCAAACAATGCCAACGAAGTTGGATCCATGGGGAGGGACCCCTGAGCTCCGATGCTAAATTTCGCCGAGGCAATTGCAGGCGACAATCAAGGGGAGGCCTAGGGTGGCCAGCCCAAACGGGTTTCCCCGCCTTTTCATCCCCCATCCAATGATTGTAGCCTCAAAATTAACCCCTCGTGAAAGGGCTGGGAAACAGGGCATGAGGTTCCCTCACCACGATCCAGCAACAGAAGGAAGGAAAGCTGACGGCAACGTATGCAAAGGCAGGCGGGGGTAGAGAACAACCAAGGGAAACTCGCTCGGCTGCACAGTGAGCATCCACCTTCAGACAGATAACGGAGTGTCAAAGGTCAGAACGACATAGCAAGGGGCCCCAGCACCGACGTCGACGTTTTTCTCGTCGCGTGACCGACGGCTCGCTCGCTTCTCCCTCGTCGAGGTGCACAAGGCACCGAGCGGTTAAACACTCTGCAGCATCCTTTTCGTCGAAGACGGATGTTGGGATGGAGAAATCTCGACACCATCCGCCTTAGCTTAAGAAGTGACGGGTGGGAGTCAACGATGTTGATCAACACCCCAACACCAAACAAGCAGGAGGATGATAGCAGATTAACCCCCCACGTGTATGCTCTACAGCCAAAACGAGGACAATCGGGCCCGACTTTCAATGATCCTACCACAGGTTCACCTACGGTAACCTTGTTACGACTTCTCCTTCCTACAAATGATAAGGTTTAGGGAACTTCTCATGACGTCATCGGCAACGAACCACCGTCGTCGACACGATCTGAACACTTCACCGGATCATTCAATCGGTAGGAGCGACGGGCGGTGTGTACAAAGGGCAGGGACGTAGTCAACACGAGCTGATGACACACGCTTACTAGGAATTCCTCGTTGAAGACCAATAATTGCAATGGTCTATCCCCATCATGATGCAATTTGAGAATATTTCCCAGCCCTCTCGAGCCAGGGAGAAAAACTCATTGACTGCATTGGTGTAGCACGCATGCGGCCCAGAACATCTAAGGGAATCACAGACCTGTTATTGCCTCAAACTTCCATGGCCTAAACGGCCATAGTCCCTCTAAGAAGCTAGCCGCGAAGGGGAACCTCAGCGTAGCTAGTTAGCAGGCTGAGGTCTCATTCGTTATCCGAATTAGCCAGACAAATCTCTCCACCAACTAAGAATGGCCATGCACCACCTCCCATAGAATCAAGAAAGAGCTCTCAATCTGTCAATCCTTACTATGTCTGGACCTGGTAAGTTTTCCTGTGTTGAGTCAAATTATGCCGCAGGCTCCACTCCTGGTGGTGCCCTTCCTTCAATTCTTTTAAGTTTCATCCTTGCGACCATACTCCCCCCGGAACCCAAACAATCTAATTTCTCAGAAGGTGCTGGCGGAGTCCTTAGAGCAACATCCGCCAATCCCTGGTTTCCATCGTTTATGGTTGAGACTAGGACGGTATCTGATCGTCTTCGACCCCCAACTTTCATTCTTGATTAATGAAAACATCCTTGGAAAATGATTTCGCAGTGGTTCATCTTTCATAAATCCAAGAATTTCAATTCTGACAATGAAATACGAATGCCCCCGACAGTCCCTAGTAATCATTACTCCGGTCCCGAAGGCCAACACAATAGGACCAGACTCCTATCATGTTATTCCATGCTAATGTATTCAGAGCATAATCTTGCTTTGAGCACTCTAATTTTTTCAAAGTAACAATGTCGGAGCCACGACCCAGCCAATTAAGGCCAGAAGCGCGCCGCCGGCAAAAGGGACGGAAGGGCAGGTGCACACCGAATAGGCGGATTGACCTTTACGACCCAAGATCCAACTTCAAGCTTTTTAACTGCAACAACTTAAATATACGCTATTGGAGCTGGAATTACCGCGGCTGCTGTCACCAGACTTGCCCTCCAATGGATCCTCATTAAGGGATTTAGATTGTACTCATTCCAATTACCAGACTCGATGAGCCCAGTATTGTTATTTATTGTCACTACCTCCCCATGTCAGGATTGGGTAATTTGCACGCCTGGTGCCTTCCTTGGATGTGGTAGTCATTTCTCAGGCTCCCACTCTGGAATCGAACCCTAATTCTCCATCACTCGTCACCACCATGGTAGGCCTCTATCCTACCATCGAAAGTTGATAGGGTGGAAATTTGAATGAAGCATCGCCAGCAAAAAGGCCGTGCGATCCGTCAAGTTATCATGATTCACAAGAGAAGCGGGCAAGCCCGCGCCAGCCTTTTATCTAATAAATGCATCCCTTCCGCAAAGTCAAGACTTGGTGCACGTATTAGCTCTAGAATTACTACAGTTATCCAAGTAGTAAGGTACCATCAAAGAAACTATAACTGATTTAATGAGCCATCTGCAGTTTCACAGTCTGAATTAGTTCATACTTAAACATGCATGGCTTAATCTTTGGGACAAGTATATGACTACTGGCAGGATCAACCAGGTATCATCCTAGCACTTCAAGGCACCCGAGGGCTCTATACAGAGGCCGCTCGGAGCACCCATCAATGATAGGATATTGATTTCCAAGATACATATAGGCTTCTTCCTTTTATTCCTTGCAAGGTTGCGAGTTCCGATGAGCGATCCGAGTGGAAATACCACCGAGGGGCGAGGCAAAACAAAAGGCAAACAACAAGTGTGTAGGGAGGAGAAGGAACATGCAAAGTAGGGCCGACAACTGGATTGGGGCAACTGAATGAAGAGAAGGAAACAAGCATAGCCCTCAATTCCAAACCGAGTGCGACGGCTGCCTAGGCCCCACAAGCTAAACAGCTGCAAGTGTGGGGTTCTTATGTTTGAAGCCATGCAGTGAGCCTTATGTACCGCAGAAAAATAAGGTAAAGACTCCACGACGAAACTTCTTTTCGAGCGATCCAATAAGAGAAAAGCCAGCAATTGGACTAGGAAAGCCAAAAGAAGATAAGGAACAAGCAAAGCCCCTCAACCTTCCAAAACCTAGTATGGTGGCCACCTGGGCCCCACAAGCTAAACAACTATGTCTGTGGGGTTCCTATGTTTAAAGCTGTGGGGTGACCTAATATACCGCAAAAAAGGAAGGCACATATTCTAAGTCAAAACTTTTTTTCGAACGGTCTGATGAGAGCAAAGCCGATAGGTACATTAGGGCAACCGAAATAAGAGAAGGAACAAGCAAAGCCCCTCAACCTTCAAAAAACCGGTACAGCGGCCACCTGGGCCCCACAAGCTAAACATTTATGTTTGTGGGGTTCCTATGTTTAAAGCCATGGGGCAACCTAATATACCACAGAAAAGGAAGGCAGAGATTCTAAGTCAAAACTCCTTTCCCGACAGTCCAACAAGAGTGAAGCCGACAGTCAGACTGGGGAAACCGAAAGAAGAGAAGGAACAAGCAGCACCCTCAACCTTAGAAACCGAGTACGACGACCTCCTAGGCTCCACAAGCTAAACAGCTGCAAGTGTGGGGTTCTTGTGTTTAAAGCCGTGCAGCGAGCCTAATATACCGTGGAAAGAAAAGGGTGGAGATTCCAAGTCAAGACTCCTTTCTGAACGGTCCAGCGAGAGCAAATCCGACAGCCAGAACGGGGCCAACCGAACGAACAGAAGGAACAAGCAGAGCCCTCAAGCCTTCGAAACCGAGTACGGTGGCCTCCTAGGCCCCACAAGCTAAACAACCGCAAGTGTGGGGTTCTTATGTTTAAAGCCATGCGGCGAGCCTAATATACCGCGGAAAATGAAGGTAAAGATTCCAAGTCAAAACTCCTTTTAGAATGATGCAACGAGAGCGAAGCCGACAACCAGATTGGGGCAAACGAAAGAAGAGAAGGAACAAGCAGATCCCTCAACCTTCGAAACCGAGTACGGTGGCCACCTAGGCCCCACAAGCTAAACAGTTGTAAGTGTGGAGTTCTTATGTTTAAAGCCATGCAGCAAGCCTGATATACCACGGAAAAAGGAGGTGAAGGTTTCAGGCCGAAACCTCTTTTCGAACGCGCCACCGAGAGCAAAGCCGACAGTCAAATTGGGGCGACTGAAAGAAGAGAAGGAACAAGCAAAGCCCTCAACCTTCGAAACCGAGTATGATGGCCGCCTAGGCCCCATAAGCTAAACAGCTGCAAGTGTGGGGTTCTTGTGTTTAAAGCCGTGCAGCGAGCCTAATATACCGTAGAAAAAAGAAGGTGTAGATTCCGCATCAAATCTTCTTTTCGTACGGTCCAACGAGAGCAAACCTGTGGACGGAGTGAAGAGGACCGAAACAAAGACGAACAAGGTAGCCCTCCACCTTTCATGCCAAGCATTGAGACAAAACCTGTGAGTTTGCCCCGCCAGCTAAACAGCGTGACAACGAGACCTTATTGCCTGCGGCCGTCTCAATGCGAGGACAAGCCATGGCAAGAGCGTTCCACCCTGCATCTCTATTCAGAACAATCCTCCTCGAGCAAGTAGAATGGACTTTTTTGTGGGAAGGTATACATCGGCCCAACAGCACTGCTACTAATACAAGGACAAAGAAAACCGATTCCAAAACTCTTTGGCCACATTATTAAATAAACTCCAAATCCAACGCAAGCGAAGATGGTAAGCAAAGTTAGAAGAGTGTCGTCATGTTGAGGCAAAACTTCAACTGCCCATCAAAAAAACTGAGCCTCGAAATGCTTTCGAAGGAAACACACCATTGATGCGCCCCTGCTAAAAATCCCGTCGTTGCTCTTACAAATGGTCTCTGGTTGCACAACATGCCAACATGGAAAAAGTACAAGCACAATAGATAGGTCTCCAAAGAGACCTAACAATGAAAAGGCAATCCCTCGTTCGAAGCCACAACAAACCCCAAAAATCCACGTTGAATGGAAACATGCTTTGTTTTACCGGTGCCTCTGAAGATGAGCATTGCCAACTTTACCGCTCATGTGTTACCAAGTTGAACGATAGCCCGTTGAGATTCGACCGCCCTACGAATGACCCGAAGCCAATTTTCAAGCAGACCCGACAAGCAACGCATCCATCGCACCACCCTTCGCACGAAATGAGACTTCCACCATGGGAGAAGTGCACGAACTGGCGACTGAAAGGGGCATAATATCCGAGAGAAGACCGAAGATGGAATCCCTCATGTGAAGCCACCGCAAACCCCAAAACTCCACATTGAATGGAACCTACAGGCTTTGTTTTCCCGGTGCCTCCGAAGATGAGCATTGCCAACATTACAGCTCATGTGTTACCAAGTCGAACGATAGCCCATTGAGAGTCGACCGTGTCATAGCCACACTTCGCAAGTGCTCTTGACTCGCCAAAGGTGGTGTGCGGCATTGCCAGGAAGGCTACTTGAGGGATTGCCCGCCCAAGTGCCTATCCTGCAGACTACGCCTTAACCCTGCGGAAACGATTTTTATGTCTTTTTAACTTTAACTCTTATACTGTTTACTTAGTCATTAGCCTTGCCGACACATTCAACACTTAGCCAAAAACCAGTAAAACGCAGCACTAAGTAAAATATAGTACACAGAGAAATATGGTGGGTTTCCCAACCTGGCAGAGCCCTTTAAACTTGTATAAAAATGGAACAGTATTACATAAACGGAGTTGCCCAAGGCAAAGCTCCTGGTGCATGCCCAACTCGGCTGCTACACCCAGAAAATACCAGAGATACTAAAATGTAAAAGACTGTCTCTTTTCCAAAGACGCCCAGCCTCCTCTACCTCTCCTCAGCGATGCCGTAGACCTCTGTGTAGTTCTGTTCTGTTCCCTTAGATTTCCAGCAGCTTGATCCTCCTTGATCAACCTCCTTTTTTGGATCCTTTCTTGGATGATTTGAAATGACTTGCACTTGGTTTACTTATAGCCTTCTAGGTGTCTTGCCCATGTCAACTTGCCATCTTGCTTACCGCACAAGTCACCCCTTGCCGGTTCACCAAGTCAACATCAAAACACGCTTGGCCCACTTAACTGTTCCGTTGATGTCACCACACCAAGGTTCACTTTGACTTAGGCGTTCACGGGTCCACTTGCTGAAGCCTCTAGAGTGTCACGCGCACACTTTACTGGTGAGCCATGTGCCCCTTTACTTTGACTGAAGTGTCCATCTAGTTGACCGTCGTTCATCGCTAACCATGCCAACGTGCGTGCGCGCCCGTCACCCAACTGCTGTCGTCCGCACGTCCGTCGGTTTACTTACCAAAACGCTCTTTTTCCGGAGTGCCCAACTGTCCGCACATCTGTTCGTCCGCACCTCCATCCGCACATCTGTCCGTCCGCACATTTGAGTCGCGTGCCCACACCGAGGATCGCGCGCCTGTTTTTCCGAACGCCTTCACTAACTTACATGCCCATGCACATGCCCAAGGGTCGCACGCCTCAAAGGTGTCGCATGCCCATCATCAATGTCATCTTTGCCAAGGGGCACCCATGCCAAGTCACGTGGGCGCTGACCTTGGGGCGCACCACATTCCCGACCTCCGTGCCGGTGGTGAATGTGGGTGCTTGCTATCTTTGCCAAGCGAGAGCGCAACTCCATGCCGAACTGTCATGTCCATGACACCTTTCCCAAGTGTGCTGCCACTTAGTTGTGCTGAAAAACGTGGTTGTGACAGCCTCCCCCACTTAAAATTGTTGTCGTCCCGTCGACGTCAACTGCTGCAACCTCTGTGTGAACTCAAGCCACACTGCCGCAACATCTGAGTTGTTCAAAACTCAACCGCAGTACTACTTTCTTGACCACCTACTTCCAACCTGTGCTCCATGCCTTCCTTCCTGTTTCCGTTTGTTGTGCACCTCAAGGACAAACCATCTAGGTAGCTAATCCAACCATGCTTTCATCACTTAAGACAAACTTCCCCATTTTGGAATCATGTTGCCAGCGTTCTTCTTTTCAGTGTCCACAAGCCTCCTGCACTTTACCTTGGTGAAAAACTGTCTTTTAGGCCACCTTGCCAAAGGTTCCTAGGGCCTCACCACCGTCGCCAAAGACGGTGAGCCCAACCGCTGCTAGCTCAAGCAAAAAGACATGGGCGCTGCCATAGGCCTCCACCGCCCGTATCTTCCAAACCAAACTGTCTAAAGTCGACTGCGTCGCTGCTCGCACTAAGCTCTTTCAATCGATCCCAATACTCTGCAAACCCGACACCATCAGTTGTCCAAGTACTCATATCTACCGCAAGCTCCGTGCAGTCATTTGAGCCAACTGAAGACACCATCTTCGTCTGCTACGACCTCTTCTTGGCCCGCTTCTTGGCTGCTTTACTTGTCCCTTCAAATGGCTTGCTTTCTTTATAGTCGCATGTCTCAATGTGCTTTGACATCTCCAAGCATGCCAACATCTCCTGTTTTTGAAGAATGTACAACTCTACCACAGCTTCCTTAGCCACTTCATCTTTTACCAGTTCCAACAACCGCTTGCTTTCCAAATGAGCAAGTACCGCATCAACTTCGATTGGTTGGCAGCCAACCTGCTGCAACCGCTCTTGTGTCAACTCTTTTTTCTGGAATGCCTATGGAATGGATGCAAAACACCACTATGTCCTCCGCATCACGGGGTGCATCAACTTCTCTGGTGCTTTCTCCATCCAAGACTTCTTCCAAAATCTGCATTTATGCCGCAACCTGCGTCTCCTCCGTAACCTGCGTTTCTGAATCTTGCATTTCTGCCGCAACCTGCGCTTTGGCCAACACCTCCTTATGTGACTCTACCTCAAGGTTCTTTTCAACTGAAGTGTCATTGCCCAATCTATTGCACGACATCTCCAATGTGCCTTCATCAGCAACCTTCACACATGCTACCGGAAAATCCAACTGTTCCTTCTCATGCTGCCGCAAAGGATCCTCTGAAATGAACAAGGCATCAATCTCCTCATAGATCGAAGCCATGCGTTTTTTCAACGCTGGTAACCTTCCTGATGTGGATAGATCAGCCTTTACCTCAATACTTGGCTTGTTGTTCTTTGCCGAAACCGTCTTCTTCCCTATGCTTTGCTGCGGTAAGTGCTTACACTTACTCGGGTCTTCGAAAATCCATACCAAAGTCACCCGCAGTTTGTATCCCAGCCTGCTTTTCTGCATCATAGGTAAGCTCCATGTTCCGTCTTCTCCTAAGAACACCATCCGTCCTGCATGCGGAACTGGCACTGCCTTGGCCAAACGAAGAAAGTCATGTCCCAAGATCAAAGAGTGATCATCCAATGGAACAACTTTCAAGTCCATCTTGCCGTTCCACCTTCCAACTTGAATAGGTGCTGCGCATATCTTCCCTGTCACATATCTTACCACAAAGTTCACTGCCTTGAACTTTGCTTGGCAGCTTTCCATGCCGCTGTGAAGGGACCCCACAGTCTTCCTGCTCACCAAACTATGAGATGAACCTGTGTCAACCAACATAGAACCCCTCAAGCCACTCACCGTTGTTTCCACGAAGTCCAAACCTTGCTGCACAATACTTTGCCAATCTGTGTTACGACCCCTGGCTGCTTCGCTAAGGCAAGCTTAAATTTCCNAACCCTCAAGCCACTCACCGTTGTTTCCACGAAGTCCAAACCTTGCTGCACAATACTTTGCCAATCTGTGTTACGACCCCTGGCTGCTTCGCTAAGGCAAGCTTAAATTTCCTTCACTATATCAGAAATCTCATTAGAAGGTGCCTCTTCCAGCACTCTCATTGCTTTCAACCTTGCTATAGAACCCTCTCCCACAATAGCTCCTGCCCTAAATGGACAGTTCTTCACGTAGTGGTTATGTGCGCAACGATAACACGCAACTGTCTTCTTTTCTGATTTTTCCATTTTCTCTTGTCTTGGCCCTCCCTGGGTGCCTTCTTACTCAACTTTACTTCAAGTAGCCTGCGACCGCCATTCTTCTTTCTCCCTTTCATGTTGAAGCATTTCCTCAAGAACTCATCCCACTTCTCAAATGCAGCCTGCCGTATCTTTCAACGCGGCTGATACTTGTTCACATCCTACTGCGAATGTTTCACTCAGCTTTGCAACTGAATTGGTGGTATGCCCTTCGACCGAAACTCCTGTCATCTCTACAAGTGGTTTCAACGCTTGCAAGAATTTCTGCACAAGTGTCTCCTTCTTGCCGAAGTCTGCCATCTGACTCATTTCTGTTACTGCGGATCCGCAGACTCAAACTACTGCCAAATCCAACCTTGACGTCAATCCACCTACTTGTCCGTCCAACACTTTTCTAAGTGGTACAGCTGTCGTACTCCCGGAGCGCACAACTTTTCTGGATCACCTGCGGAACGCACCCACCTTGGCACACTTCCGTTTTTCTTGAGCGCACTTCAAAAACTGGCACTTTTCATTTTTCTGCCGAACCGCAACTCCTCGTGCCGCTGCGGCTATCTGAACACGCACGCTTCCCTGAAACACACGTTTCTATTTTTCTGGAGCGCTCGTCCTGAGCGCATAGCTCTGCGGCCGCGGAGCACTTATCCCCTGAGCGCCCGGCTCCTCCTACGGAGCGCACAACTTCCTACTGCGGTGCGCGTGGTTTTAGGCCGCTCATCTTCTGTCTGCAGAGCGCCTTCTCCTATGGTGCGCACAGTCTGCGGTGTGACCGTTACTGCGGTGTGACCTGTCTGTGATGCGCCCACCCTGTGGTGCACATTGTCTACGGTGCGCGCCCTCTGCAGTGCACACTATCTGCGGTGCACGCCCTCTACGGTGCGCACTATCTACGGAGCGTCTGAACTGCGGAGCGTCCGTCTGCGGAGCGTCCGTCTGCGGATCGTCTAAGCTGCGGACGCCTGTCCGAGCCTACGGAGCGTTACCAAAAATTTCCTCACTGCAACCACCTGTCACATGAACTTCTCCAAATTGTGGCTCTGCTCAAAACTTCTCCGAGTCTTAGCTCTGATACCACCTGCTTTCCAAGCAGTGGTGAAGAGCGAACCCTGCTATAGCTCAGCTCTGATACCACCTGTCACAGCCACACTTCGTAAGTGCTCTTGACTCACCAAAGGTGGTGTGCGGCACTGCCAGGAAGGCTGCTTGAGGGATTTCCCGCCCAAGTGCCTATCCTGTAGACTACGCCTTAACCCTGCGGAAACGATTTTTATGTCTTTTTAACTTTAACTCTTATACTGTTTACTTAGTCATTAGCCTTGCTGGCACATTCAACACTTAGCCAAAAACCAGTAAAACGCAGCACTAAGTAAAATAAAGTACACAGAGAAATATGGTGGGTTGCCCAACCTGGCAGAGCCCTTTAAACTTGTATAAAAATGGAACAGTATTACATAAATGGAGTTGCCCAAGGAAGAGCTCCTGGTGCACGCCCAACTCGGCTGCTACACCCAGAAAATACCAGAGATACTAAAATGTAAAAGACTGTCTCTTTGCCAAAGACACCCAGCCTCCTCTGCCTCTCCTCAGCGATTCCGCAGACCTCTATGTAGTTCTATTCTATTCCCTTAGATTTCCAGCAGCTTGATCCTCCTTGATCAACCTCCTTTTTTGGATCCTTTTTTGGATGATTTGAAATGACTTGCACTTCGTTTACTTATAGCCTTCTAGGTGTCTTTCCCATGTCAAATTGCCATCTTGCTTACCGCACAAGTCACCCCTTGCCGGTTCACCAAGTCAACATCAAAACACACTTGGCCCACTTAACCATTCTGTTGATGTCACTGCACCAAGGTTCACTTTGACTTAGGCGTTCACGGGTCCACTTGTCGAAGCCTCTAGAGTGTCACGCGCACACTTTGCTGGTGAGTCACGCGCCCCTTTACTTTGACCGAAGCGTCCATCTAGTTGACCGACGTTCGTCGCTAACCATGCCATCATGCGTGCACGCCCGTCACCCAACTGCTGTCGTCCGTCGGTTTACTTACCAAAACGCTCTTTTACCAGAGCGCCCAACTGTCCGCACATCTGTCCGTCCACACATAGGGGTCGTCTGCATGTTTGGGTCGCACGCCCACACCGAGGATCGCGCGCCTGTTTTGCCGAACGCCTTCAATAACTTGCACGCCCATCCGCACGCTCAAGGGTCACATGCCTAAAAGGTGTCGCACACCCATCATCAATGTCATCTTTGCCAAGCGGCGCCCATGCCAAGTCACGTGGGCGCTGACCTTGGGGCACGCCACATTCCCGACCTCTGTGCCGGTGGTGAATGTGGGCACTTGCTATCTTTGCCAAGCGAGAGAACAACTCGATGCCGAACTATCATGTCCACGACACCTTGCCCAAGTGTGCCGCCACTTAGGTGTGCTGAAAAACGTGGCTGTGACAGACCGCCCTACGAATGACCCGAGGCCAATTTTCAAGCAGACCCGACAAGCAACGCATCCATCGCACAACCCTTCGCATGAAATGACACTTCCACCGGGAGAGAAGTGCACGATAGGAAACAACGTAGTAATTTAACCAACAGCTTCGAACCGGTGACCGAAAGGGGCAATACATCCGAAAGAAGACCGAGGATGGAAGCCCTCATGCGAAGCCACCGCAAACCCCAAAAATCCACATTGAATGGAACTTACAGGCTTTGTTTTCCCGGTGCCTCTGAAGATGAGCATTGCCAACATTACCACTCATGTGTTACCAAGCCGCACGATAGCCCTTTGAGAGTCGACCACCATACCAATGACCCGAGGCCAATTTTCAAGCAGACCCGACAAGCAACGCATCCATCGCACCACCCTTCGCACGAAACTACACTTCCACCATGAGAGAAGTGCACGATAGGCAACAACATAGTAATTTAACCAACAGCTTCGAACCGGTGACCGAAAGGGGAAACACATCCGAGAGAAGACTGAAGATGGAAGCCCTCGTGCGAAGCCACCACAAACCCAAAAACTCCACGTTGAATGGAACTTATGGGCTTTGTTTTCCCGGTGCCTCCAAAGATGAGCATTGCCAACATTACCACTCATGTGTTACCGAGCCGTGCGATAGCCCGTTGAGAGTTGACCACCCTACAAATGACCCGAGGCCAATTTTCAAGTAGACCCGACAAGCAACGCATCCATCGCACCACCCTTCACACAAAATTACTTTTCCAACCCGAAGCCCACCAAGGGAGTAATAGGGAAAAAGACAAGGCAGTGGAAGTTAAGGAGTCAGATTGGTCACCACTTAATGTTTTTAGCACACTTGCGCAGCAAACGAAGGGCCTAGGGAGCACCCACAATGATCACCCAAAGAACGGCTCTACCGCAAGTCCCGTCAAACTCATGCCCACCAAGGGAGTAATAGGGAAAAAGACAAGGTAATGGAAGTTAAGAGGCCAAATTGGTCACCACTTAACCTTTTTAGCACACTCGCATGGCAAACAAAGGGCAACTCCCCAAGGAGCGCACACAAAGAGTGCCCCAATGAGCACACACAAGGAGCGCCCAAGGAGCGCCCAAGAAGCGCACACAAGGAGCGCCCACAAGGAGCGCCCAAGCAGCGCCCACAAGGAGCACCCCAAGGAGCACCCACAAGGAGCGCCCAAGGAGCGCACGCAAGGAGCGCCCACAAGGAGCGCACAAGGAGCGCACACAAGGAGTGCACGCAAGGAGCGCCCAAGGAGTGCCCATAAGGAGCGCCCAAGGAGCGCCCACAAGGAGCGCCCACAAGGAGTGCACGCAAGGAGTGCCCAAGGAGCACCCACAAGGAGTGCCCAAGCAGCACACACAAGGAGCACCCCAAGGAGCGCCCGCAAGGAGCGCCCAAGGAGCGCCCACAAGGAGTGCCCAAGGAGCGCCCAAGGAGTGCACACAAGGAGCACCCAAGGAGTGCACACAAGGAACGCACAAGGAGCGCACACAAGGAGTGCATAAGGAGTGCACACAAGGAGCGCACGCGAGGAGAGCCCAAGGAGTGCCCAAGGAGAGCACGCAAGGAGCGCCCACAAGGAGAGCCCAAGGAGCGCCCAAGGAGCGCACACAAGGAGCGCCCACAAGGAGCGCCCAAGGAGCGCACACAAGGAGTGCACGTAAGGAGCGCCCACAAGGAGCACCCAAGGAGCGCACACAAGGAGCGCCCACAAGGAGCGCCCAAGGAGCGCCCGCATGGAGCGCCCAAATCCCATCAATTTCTTGCCCACCAAGGGAGTAAAAGGTAAAAAGACAAGGTAGTGAAAGTTAAGGGGTCGGATTGGTCACCGCTTAACGTTTTTAGCGCACTTGGCGGGAAAAAGGAGTGCCCAAAAGGTGCGCCCAAGGAGCGCCCACAAGGAGCGCCCAAAAGGTGCGCCCGCAAGGAGCGCCCGAGGGAGCGCTCGAACGCAAATCTCGTCAAAGTCATGCCCACCAAGTGAGCAACCGACAAAAAGACAAGGTAGTGGGAGTTAAGGAGAGGAATCGGTCACCACTTAACCTTTTTCGCTCACTTGCCCGAAAAACGAAGGGCCCATCAGGAGCGCCCAAGGAACGGCTCGAACCGAAATCCCGTCAAAGTCTCTCCCGCCAAATGAGCGATAGGAAAAAGGGCAAGCCAGTGGGAGTTGAGGAGCCGAATTGGTCACCACATAACATTTTTAGCTCGCTTTCCCGACAAACGAAGGGCCCCATCAAGAGCACCGAAGGAACGACTCGAACCCAAAGCTCGTCAAAGTCATGCCCACCAAGTGAGCGACCAACAAAAAGACAAGGTAGTGGGAGTTAAGGAGAGGACTTGGTCGCCACTTAACGTTTGTGGCTCACTTGCCTGAAAAATGAAGGGCCCATCAGGAGCGCCCAAGGGACGGTTCGAACCAAAATCCCGTGAAAGTTGTTAACACCTGTGTTTAACAAAAGAAATATAAGACCAAGGGGAGGTAAAATCGTATTGTTTAAATACTTTGGTTTAAAGATTATAGTACAAAGGTGACGTAATGGTCTAAAGAGCAGCCAAGTTAGCAAAATCCTAGGCTATGATCGAAAGGAGGAGCCAATCCATGGCTGACACTCCCTCCACCTTTCAAAACATGTGAGGAGGATAGCAGAAGTTCGGGCCTTTAGCCTCCTGCACAAAATCAAGGGTTACAAATTGATCCGGGGACGATCTGTGGTTCAGAACAAATCCGCAGGGAGAAAGCGCAAGTTAGTTAAAGAAATGGGAGCTGGAAGAATCACATATATTCCTCTCGATCCGACGGTGGAGGGACGAGATCGGATCACATCAGCGGCTGGGATTGCTTCCGCAGCCGGAACATGCACGCAGGATAGCCTTCAAGCCATCCAGCGGAACCTATTATTGGCTGCTCGATCCAACAGTTGGAGATCATAGGGTAATAGATCTACGGCTAACAATGATTCTGGGATGGAAACTTGCGCACCGGATAAACTCACATCGCTCAGCGGAATGTGGTACGTGTCACATGATCGGACGGTTGACAAGCGCTGGGCAATCCCATCAACAGCCAGAAAGAATTCCGGAGGAGGAACAGGCGCAGAGTATAATCCCGGATTGCCCGGCGGAATCGGGTACGTGGTGCTTGATCCAACGGCGTGGAGCTGAAGGCAGATCGCATAAACGGCGGAGAGTGATTCCGCTGATCTAAGTTGCCCGATGGATAAAGCGAAGGAGCCCAGCGGAATTGAGTGGGTGCCACATGATCCAACGGCCCGCTCGTAAAGGAAGATCGGATCGACGGCTATGGATGTGTCCAGGACCCAGAGTTGCACGGTAGTTAAGCTCAGACGGCTCAGTGGGATGTGGGACGTGGTGTTTAATCCAACGGCGAGGGGTGGAAGTACGTCACATCGACGGCCACGAGCGACCCCGGAATGGAAACTTACACGGTGCTTAGCGCCAAGATGCCCAGCGGAAAAGGACACGTGGTGTACGATCCGAAGGCCAGAAATTAGCACAAAAGAGATCAAAGGTCGGAAATGAGCCCGGAGGAGAAAGATGCACGGCTGTTAGAGATAAGTAGTGGTTGCGGAAATAAATGCTTCCCACGTGTCTAGTCGGGGCGGTCCTATAAAGGCAGAATTGACCTCTTCTGCGATTATTTTATTGCTCGGGACCCGGCGAAAAGGACCTGTCGATTTGGGCGCTTCCAGTTGTCAGTACCAGACGCGCTCCGAACACGCGCCTTCACAGTGAGCCAGGTAGGACCTTGATCCTGTAACTTCTTCACCCAATTATTATTATAAATTGAGAAATGGACCAACAGAGCGAAGCTTCTGTGTCTGGTCGGGTCCCGGATGAAAGGGAAGAATTCCTGGTAGATAGACATAGAGGTGTCTGCGACCCTTTCCTGTCTACAGGAAGTGTGTCTGGCAGCAAAGAAAGGTTATGGTCTTATTTTTTGCAGGGAAATGATGTTCTGAATGTGTGCAAGTCCTTTTTATACTTTTTCACCCTGGAGCAAACCCTCCACTTCCCTGATTTTGCCGAATGGTGCGCGGTAAATTATTCTCCCTCTCGGAGGGTCATTGTGAGTCAGTCCGCATCTAGGATATTGTGTAAAATTGATGCTTCAGTAGTAAGAGAAAATATTAGTTTACCCGAAAGTTACCCTGGAAACCGTGAGTCTGTAAATGAAGCTGTCCTTACCCAGTTTTTCCGAAGTTGCCCAACCGATGCTCGCTCTCGATTCCTGTCAATTATCCTGAAGGAAGGTCGGTCCCTGGAAGGCCTTTCCTTACCTTACCCCTTGCACATTTTCAGAACTGAGGTGCAATTGGTAATGTCTTTGGTTTGTCAGGTGTTAGGTCTAGATGATGATTGTCGTATAGGTGATGTTATCCTTGGTTTCCTGTTAAAAGTAAATTCTTTGAGTCCCGAGTCCCAGTCAGTTCCTGTACTTAATTTAGATGAGTATCTTGCCGAAGCAATCCACCTCCAGCTAACTGAATTTCCCAAGGTCCAGTTTTTTAGGTTTCAAGCACACTTGCTTAACATGTTGATATGTTCCAATGTTACCGAATTGAAGTTCTTGAGTACTCTATCCTCTTCTGATTTGCCAAAGCAAATCCACCTGATCGAATTTGCCAATTCGATCATGTCCAAAATATACAGGATGCTGTTTGATGGAGAATTGCCCCGGGTCTTCGATGAAATGAAATATTTGATGCAGTCTTCACCCGAAGGTCGGGTGGGAGACTGGTTCCTGTACAAAGATTACACTATTTTGAGAGTGTACGGCTTTACCGATCAGCCTCATAGGTTGCCTTCCTTTTTAACTCCAAGGATTTTTGCTCTGGAGTTTATGAGACAAAGGTTTTTATCAGAGGAGGAGCACTTCGGTGCTTTCCGAAAATCTTTGAATGTTAAATTTCCTTTTAAGGTCGGCCCTTTCATTTTTAAAGGCAAAGGTGACCTGGCATGTATAGAGATATTGATAGAACCTATGGATTTCGTTAAGGATGTAAATATGAACTACAACCCCCACCAGGTGATATCATTAAGAAAGCAAGCAAACAGGAACAAACCGTTCGAGCATCAGGCTGTTGAAGGGTTAGCTGAAACAGCTAATTTGCTCGAATTCACTGACGAGTCCAAAGATGAAACAAAGGTACATCCTGCATTTCGTCCAGAGATCCAAATCATAGAGGGGGTCATTGTTGCTGTCAAGAGGAGTTTGGTCGAAGCTGAGAGTATGGATATGGATGAAGAAACATCCCATAAGAAGGCGAGGCTGCTCGTAGGAGGCGAGATCGTGGATGAAGGGGCGTCCGGAGTTTTCAAAAAGGCTGCTTTGGTTCCCTTGAAGACAGTTCAGGTCAGTCAGTTTTCTTTTAAAGATTCAGAAGGTGACGGTAACAGTCCAGAGTCCGACCCCTTGTTTAAATCAAAAGAAGAGCTCAAGACGAACTACCTAGAAAAGAGGAAGCAATCCCTGGAGGAAACGAGAAATCTGCTCCCGAGGGTAAGGAACCTGCATAGTTCTAAAACATCTCTAGTTTCTGCTATAGATGCAGAGAAGAATACTTTCAAGATGGCCATTGTGAATGATAAAAGAATGTCTGAAATAGAAATCCGTCTGGACAAAATTAGTACTCCAGACAAGATACAGTTGCACAAGCAAACCAGCGACATTCTTTATTCAGACCTGTTACAAGCCATGATGACGATAAATAAGTTGCAAGCGTTGGTAGACAAGTTGGAAGTCCAATTGAGACATGAGAAAGTGGAAAACAAAGCAAATGTTGTTCAGGTGAAAAAACTGCAAGCAGATATCGCCAGCTCAGACAATACCCAGGCCGTAAAGAAGTTGTTAGAAGAGAAAGATAATTCCCTACAAGTTTTGAAGAAGAGGTTGAAGATGCCAGGCTCAGAACATGTCCAATCAGCAGAACTGCTAGCCCTCCAGGAGGAGAAAGATAAACTCCATCAGGGAATGATGGAATACAAATGGAAGGATGGAGAGCTACAAGAGGAGAAGGATAAGTGGAATGCCGAGAAGGAAGAACTACTATCCCGAATTTCCGTAATGGAGAAAAATCAGACTGTGGAAAAGGAGATTATGGATGAGCTAATAAGCCAAACCCCTGCCGGTGACCACTTATCTATTGTAGATATCCGAAAGCCATCAGCTGATTGTTCTGCAGATGACCTGTTGGAGTCTATGTCCCAAGTGAGTTTAAGAGAAGAAACTATTAAGGAACTGCAAGCCGAGAATGAAAAGGTGAAAGCCGAGTTAACCAAGGTAAGCGAAAGCAGGATGCAGCTCTTACAGGACAAGAGCCAATTACAGCAGAAGGTTGATGAATTGAAAGAGAAATGTATTGGGAAGGGCCCCCTTCAAGGGGCGAAGCACATCATTTGGGACACCCTAAGTATTGAAGTTACCAAGTTTAGGCACTACCTTAATTATATTGATGATTTGTGTGGATTGATAGATTCAGCTCAGCAAAGATTGAGAGTGGTAAACGAACACATGGAGAAAAGACCTCTCGCTACAGCCCAAAACACCCTGGATTTCTTGAATTCATTAACATATCAAAAGTTGCATGACATGGGCATAAAGGATAGAGTCTCAATAATCCTGTCAGCAAAGAAAATCATTCACAAGCACCAGTTAATGAAGATTGTTCAGGACATATTAGAAGAATTAGTGGTACAGGTCAACACGTTCAAAAAAGAGTTTGAAGGGCTGTTCGAAGACGGGTTACCATGCTTCTGGAACGAAAAGGGTCGAATGCTCCCGCAGGAACATTATAATCACCTGATTGTCAGGGCTCGTATGGACCATTCAAATTTTAATGAGCTAGAGAAAAGCCTGTCGGGACAAACCATTGTGGACATGCTAACTGAAGATTTCAAAGTCCTGCAGAAGTTCACAGCTATCAGAACCAGATTGCCTAAAAAGTCCTACGAAATATACATGGAGCTCGAGGTAGCCATCCGGGAAATGATGGAAAGCGACACCCCAAGTTCCGAACAGTGGAAGGCTGTAGAGCGTCTGGGGAAAACAAATTTTACTCTTCCTCCGTAGGAACAAGTGGCAGATACCGTGGAGCTGATGGAGGCAAAGACTCGGAGCTGAGTTGGCAAAAGACGTGGTGTTGTTGGAGCAAAGATTCGGAGCTGATGGACCAAAGTTTGTTATCCAGTTGTTTCATGCTTTATGATCGGTTAGGAATAGAATTGTAACAAATTCCTAGTGGTGTAGGATTTCAGTTACAAACTCTAATTTACGCCGGTCATTCTGTTATTGATCTGCTGGAGGCAGACTTATTATTTGATCTATAAATTTGTATCTCTTTTATGAGATGGGGGTTGGAACCCATCAGATGAAGTAATTTTGTGGAGAACATATCTGTCTCATTTTTTAATACCAAATGAATGCATGAGAGTTCTTTTTTCAGAGATTCATGTATCATTGACATTGCAGTCCATGCTTTCTTTCTCTGTGTGATTTGTAATTTTTCCTGTGTAACGCTCCGTTTCGTTTCTTTTCTGTCGTATCTGGAACATAGTGTTTGATGTTTAGAATTCATATGCTTATGCTCTATTCATCGTTTCAGGTATTATATGATCTTTTCTACTAAAGTCGATATGGAATTCATCTTAGACGCTCTGTATTGATGGGATGTTCTCTCATTTCTTCTATTTTCGCCCTGACAAATGAAATGACTGCAATTATGTGATTATCTTGCCTTTGGAAAATCCCGTGCATGCAATTTGGGAATCTTTTTATATGTATATGACTCCGTTGCCCAATGGATATGTGATTGTTTCAACCAAATAAACTTTTAAATATTGTTACCGTTTGATCTTGCAATTTGCAAAGTTCATATTGAGAGATCCCTCTCAGGGAGAGAATATCAACATCTTCCTAAAGTGGTTTTGTTGTTACCTCGGGGTGTGCCTTTTACAACCTGGGTACATTCTGAGTGCTAACAAACTGGCGCCGCTGCTGGGGATGAAAGTGCATATCTGCCCCGGGAGAACGACAAAGATTAAGAGAGATTTATGTGGACAAACAGGAGTTTCGGAAACAGAAGGTGGTTGTATATTTGCCCTGGCGGCTTCACTGTGAAATTATCCAAAATTCAAGAACGACATTATGGCTTCAAGAAGACATACACGAGGTAACTCTGATACCCAAATTTTGAAAAGCTTTGAAGATCCAGAAATATTGTTTAAAAAGAAGAATAAAGAAAAGCTAGATTCTCCTTTGTTCGGCCCATCATCATCACCAGATTCCCATAATAACCTAGGATGGGAAACTGATATTGCACAAAACCTATTGAGAACCAAGTCTGAATCTGACCTTACAAACACTAAGTTCAATCCTCATAGGTTAGAGACTTATCTGTTAGATTCCATCCGGGGGAACGTGCAACAAGCCCCTGAAACTTATACACTTGCTTCTGATCATACTCAAACTATCCCGGTTTTATGTGAACCCGCCTACACTAATGGCCGCTAGGTTTGCTCCCTTGCGTTTACCTGCTGCATTACATGACCTTCCCTAAAATTATTCCCAAATAATTTCTTTATTTGATGGGGAAGGGGATATAACTGCAAAACAACATGTCGCCAAGTTTGAAGATTTCATTGACCTGGAAGAAGTGGACTACCCTGATGTCAAAATGCGGTTATTTGCCCAAAGTCTGTCTGGAGAGGCGAAGAAGTGGTTTAAGGACCTTCCACAATGGTCTATTGTGAATTTTCAGGCCTTTCAGAATGCATTCTTGGATAGGTGGGATGACAAACTGAATCCTCTGCAACTTTTGTCTCAATACAATGGTCTCAAGAAAGGAGGTTTTGAGTCTGTTCATGAATTCTCAAGTAGATTCATGAGGGCTTATAATTCTATTCCAGAGGATATCAAGCCTTCTCCTGCAGCTGCTAAGCTACATTATGCTGGAGCTTTTGATAATGATTTTTCTTTTTCACTACGGGAGAGGAAATCAGCAACCCTTGCTGCCATGTTTACTGATGCCCTAGAAGTGGAGGCTAACATGATGGCAAGTGGAAAAATGAAACACAGAGATGTGGATAGGAGGAGGAAAGAAGAAAATCTACCTTCTGCTTCATCTTCTGCAGCAGATGTTAAGTTTGACATAATGCTGAAGACTATGGAGAAGTTGATGGATAAGTTAACCATGGATGCTAGGCCTTTCAATAGAGAGCAAGGGGACCCCCAGATCAGGAATCCAAACTTCAGAAGACCCAATCCCCCTGTTCCGCCCCAGAATAGGCCAAGGGATCAGAGAAATCCAAGAAACCAAGAAGAACAGCCCATCCGCCCACCTTTCCCCGAAAATTATGTTGGCGATGAAGAAGACCCACCGGAAAATGAGATCCACCTGTTCGGGGAACAAGACTCAGAGATATATCTCACTGAAGAAGAACATAATATGTTTGCACAGGAAGATGCAAATGAATAATTCGAAAATGAGTCATATCAGAGAGGTTATTTACATGCGATGGATGATGTTCAAAGGAAAATGAGGCTAAGGAACAAAGATGTTCCCATAAATAAAGGGAAGGCAAATCCAAGTCAGACTTCCTCCAGTTCCTTGAATGTAGAAAAGGGAAAAGAAACACAACAAGAGCCCTCTGTGAGTAGAGAAGTTCAGAATGATATACAGAGGGATAAAGTAATAAAAAAGGCGACTCCGGTTGAGGTAGAAAAGATTAGTGCTGGTTTTAACCTGCAAAATGAGCTGTCTAAACTGAAGATCTCTGTTCCATTTAATGAGTTATTGAGAAACACTGAATACAGAGATACTATTTCAAAAATGGTCAAAGACCAAGGTGAAGGGCAGTCTGACATTTTAAATGTGAGTGATGATAATCCTGCTATATCATTTGGATCAAAAGCTGAAAATTTAGAGGGTGAAGAGGTGCCTCCCTTCTACCTAAGTCTGAAGGTGCTCGACAAAGTGGTCCACAATGCCATGTTAGACTCCGGTGCGTCACATAATCTAATGCCCAAAGGAGTGGTAGAGAGTTTAGGATTGGAGGTAACAAGGCCCTATAAAGATCTGTACTCTTTTGATTCCAAGAAGGTAAAATTCCTGGGACTAATTAAGGACATGGTGGTAACCCTGAAAAAACTCCCTTCTAAGACCATAGTCATGGATGTAGTAGTGGCAGACATCCCACCCAAATTTGGGGTATTGTTATCAAGATCTTGGACTTCCAAGTTGAAA